>JAODKN010000104.1:7092874-7106012 GCA_026774425.1 Petrocephalus zakoni | reverse complement strand
TATTTCAGAATATTATTCAGTAAATTAACATTATCCAGCAAATTATTCTTCACTCTTTAGCCTATAAACAGCTTTATGAACCTAATAAAACTGTAGTTGATATGACTCCTGTGCTTAAAAACAGACATGCTATATTTATTTTGCTTATTGGTAATGTTCAGTGGTGTTGTAATCATTGTGTCAAAAACAGAAGTATAATAGCAAAGAAATATCGGCTCTGAATATCGGTCATTGGGCACATAAACATGCAAATAATTGTTATCTGTATCGGCAATTAAAAATCAATATCGGTCGATCACTAATCACAATGTAGGCCTACCTGGATGTGAGTGGTTAGTTAACACTAGAACCCTATTGATTCCCTATAAGTTAGGCTAACCAAATAGTCTAGACTTGAATTTTGAGAGCGAGCCTGAATTTTGCACATCCACTGGAAGACTTCCACAGCTGTGGCATCCTGCCATAGTTCTACTCTAGGTACTAATAGATATCCTGCTCCTTCAGATCAAAACAGGTGAGGAGGGTCGTACAAGACCAGTGGATTTAAAGCATTCTGGTGCAAGGATGTTCAGTGCTTTATCAGGTAATAGCACTATTATGCAACCAATCGAAGACTCAACTGGAAGTTAGTGATGGGGGCATACAGATGGACAACCAGAAAGGAGGGCATTATACTAGTGCAGCCTAGAAGTTATTCTAGAGTTTAGCTCCATGGGCAGTAGAATGCAGTTCGAGTAATACGTCTTATATAGGCATTAAAACAAAGATCTGAATCAATCCATATACCACATTGTATTAATAAAAAGGATTTTTGTTATTGTTTGCATATTATTTGGCTTAAATTTTTAATATGTTTATCGGGATACAGTCATGTTACAATGAAACTAAAAAGTACTACAGGATGCAGTGGAGGTGTGTTTCTGTGTGTGTGACATTTATGTTTGACAAGTCATTATTCCTTAGTTGAAAATCATTATTTGTAAATGTAATAAATAATTTAAAATTATTGTAAAAATTTGACATATTTCATCATCCTTTTGTTTATAATTTTTTAATTCGGATTCATAGTCTAGAATTGAACTTTGTTACAACCTTACTTACCTGGCCCTCCCACTCTCTCTCTACTGTGGCTCTGCTGAGTCACGCCTGTTATGCGCGCGTATTACCTCTCATTATTGCTCTTCTGTGATTCACCCCAGCTAACTCTCGTTTGCTCCCTTTATCTAAATGTGCTTCCCAGTCCTGTGTTCCCCAGTCCTGACACTGACATTATGCCTGTTATGCCTCTCATTAGTCCCAGTTTTAAGATCCCCCATAATCCAGTTTTCATACCTCTTTTTTGAGAATAAATCCGTCTTGTTATGGCCTGATTCCTGCTCCCATGTCCTCTGTCCCGCACTTAACAAACTTGTGTTTTTCTGGACTCGGACTCGGCTACCCAGCCCTGGTAATGCACTTGGTGTCGTCTTGGACATGCCCTCCTGTTGGACTCGGTCTTGACTAAGATGGCCTGGAACACAGCATTGCAATGCATATGCAGAAATGCATAAATGGAAACATGATCTCGATTAGAAGGATGGATTTGGACATAGTGGTGTGAGGATGGCCCTGATAGTATGACACAGTAGCTTTACTTACCCGCCCGCTCACCTTTTTTTCATCTGGGGATCAGAGGGGCACAGCTGCTGACAGTTCAATAAGCATCCATTCACTTGCTTTCTCAGATTTTGCATGACTGGGATTTGCTGGTTACTGCTGTCTCTTCCAGTGAGACTACCTCCACCGAGCCAGGCGCTAAATATTAACTCGGCCTGAACGAACCGGCAGAAATTGCTGACAAAATAACCTCATTCCTTGGAGCAGCAAACAGGCGCACACACACATGCAAGCTCACTCTCTGTTTAAATAACATGAGGAATTGCATATTGCACCCATACATATAAAAACCCCTGCTTTGTATGCATTTCTCTCAGAGATAAAGTATGTGAATTACTTTTATGTAATAAGCTTTAAAACTGAAACAAAGAATGGTGCAGTTACTCTATTTGCATTTGTTTTATATCCAGGAAGTTTCTGTACTCATGGATAAAAACCACACCTGACGTGAAAAACCTGAGCACTGTTTAAAGGTCATGCTGCTGATGAAATATATCTTAACAGTGTATCTGAACGGTGTATGAATGTGTGTGTATATTTGCTTGCCTGCAGAGAGCTTTGAATAAGTATCTAAAAAATGCAAACTGTTAAAAAAAAAAATCAAAATAATTTTTCTCCTACTGTCCACATCAGGGGTGTTTAAGCCCTGCAATGTTTAGCCACGTTTCGGCATGATATGTGAAATGCACAGATTTGCAATGTGCTGACGGTCAAGGGGGAAGCGGTTTTAATCGCTCGGAAGGCCGGAGCTCCGCTGACGGGCGGAAAGCACCCACGCCCTTTTCTGATTGGCTGTGTCGCCTGACGTTATTTATTTAATTCCCCCCTTCTGAACAGCACTGCCAGCGCGTTTGCTTTGAGCGCTTGCTCCAAAGGCTACCACAAACGGCGGCTCCTCCTTCACATGGCTGCACATTCATGCAAAGAAACACCGTATTAATAGGATTTAATTGTATTTCAAGATGAATTTTAATTTGCTAAGCCCCTTGGCTCTTTGACACATTAATAAAAGTATCCACTATATAGAGGAGCCAATTAAGAACAAGTTGTATATGAGAATAGATATATACACACATTATATAAATAACAGCTGGCATTTTTCTCAGCATCATGCCATTATAGCCGGCCTGCAGGTAGCTGATGACAGTGGAGTGTGCAGGAGAGCTCTAGGCTGTTATTACCTACAGTGCTAAAACCCAATTGTGCTGGATGGGCTCCCCATGAGCTGATGAAATAACAACCATATACAATGCAGAGAACAGCCCTGGGTTCAGCAGAGTGGCTGATGAGAGGAGGCACGGCAGAGCGTCTCGCTCCCCTGCACAGTTGCCAAGGTTCCCTCTGTGATGCGTCATTAATGCACCTTTCAAGCATCTGCAAACAATACTCCCCGCAGGTTCCCAGAGCTGCTGCCGCACAGCAGGGCCCGTGTGTCCATGGAGTTGAGGGTGGGTGGGGGCACGTGACCAGCTTGGAGCGGACGGGGGGATCCTTTACATAGCGTGGGGCAATTCTTATGTGTGATTTGAAAAATACACATCTTGTATGGTTTAATTAGTGGCCTAACATCTACTGCTTAGTTGCTCTGAAACTCGGATGCACACTTTTCACATAGACGACAGGCGCATCACACACAGAGCAGTACTTACTGTACAGAAGAAGCACACTGACTCTCAGTGTTACACTTATATAGTCACGTGACTGAGTTGGGGGCTAAACATGGAGACAGAAATGATTGTATTTGACATTTTCGTCAGTGACATCAGCAAAAGGATCACTTAGTATTTTATGACCTTATCCAGCTCATCCATTGTCAGTAACATCAGAAAGCTCTTCCCCAGTCTCTCTCTCGCGCATACACCATGTAGGCATGCAACTGTGGGGATCTCAGTGTACTAAGGTCTCTCCTTGTATTGAGTCAAATACAACCTACGTTAGGGGATTTTGTATATCAGACTTTGTTACTGGGGGAATGAGATATTTTCTGTGGGAAGCTAATGAACTGAATAATGAGCTAAGCTATCCCATAATGGACCCAAACAGAAGCTTACGGTGGCCAACTGTTGCTGACTTTGTGTTTTAATGAGAGTAACAAATCTATGAACCGTTAGGCCATTAAGGAAATCAATGTTTATATAAATATAGGAGTTATATTTAAGAATATCTTCTTGAGTTAACATTTTTAGTTATATTACTGAATATGATATACTTGTAAAGGTGCATACTTCAAAAAGCAAAATGACTTATTCTAATCTAAGGCAACATTGACAGATCAGGGGTGCCCACACTTTTAACCTAATGTAACAAAGTTTTATGCAATAGCAGACGGACCACACTCTACATCAATCAAGTGACGAATGGCACAGGGAGGATAGATGACAGGCTAACATCTAAAACAGTTTCTATGAATGTTGTGCGATCTACCCGCACTACCTCCGCAATATACTGGTCGATTGCAATCGATGTATTAGGCACCCCTGACATAGACAAATAACTAATATCAAAGCACATCCTTAATGTATCAGAGATTCCAGGCACACTCAGACACACGCATGCATGTATATGGTTTCATGTTCACCACGTCTTACTAGTTATGTTGTATAACGAATCCTCAGAATAGCCTTTTTTCTCCCCTTTGAACGGGACACGACCAGCATTTTGTTCAATTACAGCATGTACCTTGAGCAGCAACTTTGCCCAGTAACACGCATATACAGGCAGTTTGTCGACGCGAAGCCCAATAGATTTGCGTCAGTAACATCTAAAGCGGCACCCTGGGTTTCACACGCACGTTATTAATGATGATGTGATGGCGTGATAGCCTCAAGATGTTCCACCATCATTATCTCCAACTGTGACATACAGACGATTCTATAAGCTTCGTGTTACCGTAAGAAATTAAGACCTCAAAATAATAATAGTAATAATAATAATAATAATAATAATAACAAGGAACATGCTAATGAATTGTCCAAGAACAAATAAAATAGTCATTTTGGTTTCAGTCAGAGCTCAGTATATCATCTTAAAAAGGATAGCCATTTGAAATTAAATCATTGTACATGTTTAAAAATCTGCTTCTACAGGCCATTCATTGTCAAGCTTATTTAAAAGTACCATGGTTATTAGTCATGGGCTGTCAAGCAGGTTTAAAGAGTCACTCTTATTGGCCATGCGTTGTCAAGCCTATATGAAATGCCTGCTATTATTAGTAGCATACTGTCAAGCCCACTTGAAAGGTGGACTTCTGTTGACCCAGCCTCTACAAAAGTCTTTTTGTTTTAATTACAATGGTAGTTATTTTTGCAGATGATCACGTTTACCTTGTTTTTCAATCCTGGAGTAGTATTATAATGGCAACATTTTGAAAACATAGAACCTACCGGCAATGTCATTCACAACCGCAATGATGCTACAAGGAAACATGCCAACTGACCCCTTTCAGGGTTACCATCTGACATAAGAGGTTTTTCCTCTTCTTTCCGAAGCTAAAGCATGTAGAGGGCAGGAGAGGGGAAGACAAGGAAAACATATTGACTAAAAAGTGAATCTTTAGGTTCTAATACTATATTATGAGCATCATTTAGTGATCATGGTGGGCGTTCAACTGACAACAGTTTGACGTCTCTCCCATATCTTGAGATGAGGCTTACAGAGGAGGTATCATATCTCCCCAAGGTTACTGGTTGAAATCCAAACCAGTGTATAAAGTAATGCAAGGCAGGGGGAAGGTATGATATCGCTGGATGAGGCGAAGTCATTTGATGAGCCCCTTGTTCCCCTGTAGCCGACTCGTAGAATCTGGAGCGGACTTCTCAGTGTCTCCCAGCTGATACCCCAGACACTGTTACCCCCTCTGTAGAACTGAAGTCATTCTTTTTTTTCCATTTCCTGCCACTGAAAGGTCTTTCTTTTGGATGTGTTCTCTCCCCCAGTCTGTTAAAACCCAAATGCAGTCCCCATTCTGCCCATCCGTCGCCGTGCTTCAGGAATCTGTTTGTCATCCGAAGGGGAGCATGTCGTACAGATGCCCGGCGATAGGCTGTCCTTCGGCCACGGCTGCTCGCATGCCGCGTGCTTCTCAGGATGAACTTCATGTCACTGTGACCCAAACTCAAATAGGGCAATTATGGGAAATGGACTGATAAATGATTAGGGGGAAAAATGAATTTCTACCAGCCCCACACACTCTAGTCTCTCTGAGTGATGCCCACTCTCTGCTATTTAGCTGTTGCCGTTAAATACATCACACAATCTTTAATTACCTTAATTGAATCGATGTGTTCTAACCCAAGCCATTCTGAGGATAAAGTGATTACTTTCAGGCATTTGTTACACTGCCAGCATCTTTTTATATCTTTCCCTCGGTTTCTTAGTAAATGCAGTGCTCTCCATCTAGTACAATGTACAATGTAGTTCAGTTGTCACTAAATTTTGCAATTAGTGTTACTTAACACAAGTTAATGTAAAAAACACAATGCCTTATCAAATAAATGGACTCCCGTGATATCTGCGTTTTACTTCAGATTCCCTCGGCTGTAAGGGGAAGATGCAGCTTTCTGTGATTTTTACAGATGGGATCCCTGATAAGGCATCTTTGCACAACAAAGAATATCTCTGCGGGGACAGTCCATTCATTTCTTTAGCGATAACCCTAACCCTAACCCCTACCCAGCCCTAACCTTAACCATAAGTAACCAACTTTTGCCATTTTAATATATAAGAAACATTTCTGCAACATTTGAAATTTATTGCAGCCATCAATCAGTGTCTTGTATGTGGGGAATATACTGTGTGCTAATATGCTTTTGTTTATGTAAGTATATTGAATAAATAAGTGACTTTATGCATATATTCCTTATTTTGCATACTCATCATCTTACATCTAAACTGTAATAAAAACATAATAAGAAAGAGAGAGGATATTATGTTTTATTTAACATGCATTTCAAGTATTCATTGCATAAACAGTTCAAAGAAAAATATGAAAAACTGTAATTTATTTTTATTCTGTGTAAGTACTGGAATTCTACTCACAAACAAGGTCATCTGGAGCGTGCACACCAGTAAAACAGGATAAACCAATTCCACGCGTGCTACTGTATATCAGTGTGATCTTACTGGTGAACTGAGGTCACACTAGTAGGCACTGTGATCCAATCAGGTTTCCAGCACTCTAGAGATTAAAGTCTCCAGAATGTAGTTGCAGAAAGCAGGGAAAGCATGCTGCATGTAGGTTAGATAATGGCACCAGCTTTAAATGTACAGTCCAAAAACGTGCAGCTGCTGAACCTCGAGAGAGGCACACGACCTACTGTTGTCAGCATTTCCCCACAGGTTAATTGGGATGGTAACCAACCAAAACTATCTGACAAAATATTCATGGCATGTCCCAAATACATTATTTGGGAAAACCAGCAGAGCTGCGATTTACATTAGCATCGCTCAGAACTCCACAGAAGTAAGGGGCCTGGACTTTTAATCCATCGAGTTTTTATCTAAACAGTCTAGCTTCAAGATATGCAAAATTTTATGTTGGATGGTATTCAAAACTAACAGGAATCCCACTCGAGTTGGTGGCATTAGATGGAGGCTAATGCTTCCTTCGATCAAAGGGCTTTGCTCATACTGGCCAGACCGGCTCCTTCCCTGTTGAATACTTGACTCTCGTGGTCCAATGCTTGGCCCTTAGCTCCAAGCTCACTAACCCACTTACACATTTGCTGAGCTGCAGATGTCTGGACTTTTGTGGTGCATTCTGCTGCCGGTGTCAGCAAAAATCATCCCATCCTTTTGCTAACGCAAAGCCCAGATGCCCTTACCTAACGGCTTTTCTCACACATGCTTTTTTTATTTAGGAGTGAAGGAATTTTTCAGCAGTAGTTTCTAATAAGAGTAAGAAAGTAAATGAAAGCACATTCTTATAAATGTTTTGCGCATCCTAAAACTTGACTGAGTTAAATTAAAATCAAATTGTGATGCTGATCACATCATCAACCCAGTTCAAAATGCGTACACTCATATTGCCAGGTCTTATGCAACCATTCTGCCTGTCAAATCTATCCTCTTCACCTGCAGTGCCTCCGAGCACCTGGTGGAGAATGTTACAGGACCAAACAAGGTCAGGCCAAAGGCAAGCAGGACCTGAACGAGGTAAAAGACAAAACCAGGGCCAGTGAAGCTAATCCCAATCACAGAACCAAACCAGAGAGCCAAGAAAACATGAGTGCTACACCCAGAGCCATGGCCAACACAGCTGAGTAGCTAAAACCAGACCACAAGACTTTGCAATGAAGCATTAGCTAGTTTGAGCTTAAAAGTGACAAGGCCGGGTATGGGCAATTGTCCTTTGAAGTCTATGTCAGTGGACACGTAAATACAGTCCGAGATTTTAGACCAGATGTGACCTCATGCTTGAAGAATTTATTGTTACTTCAAACTAATATTATGTTGCTTTAATATATGTCAGCATTTAATATACATTACATACATATGGAGAATCTTTTTTTTGCCCTCTGTATTGCATTTTAAAGCAGAAAAATGCTTACATGGTCTTTTTACTCAATTATGACCGGTATGTTTAATTAGCATAGTGGGAGTGACTTTTAAGTCATCTGGTCATCTTTTATTTCTACGTTGTGTTGTCCACAAATGATGGCAGGCTCCACCGTATCAGAGTCTGAAGTTTATTGACTGATGTGAAACAGCAAAAGATACAAACGCAAAGTTTGGCGGGCACCCTTGGTAGGGGAACGAACATGTGCCAAAACGGGACAAAACCACCTCCCCAACCACATCACAGCATGACTGCGAGAATAAAGAAAATAAGCAGGGTGGGGGTTGAGATCCAGCGAAACTTAAAGTGCTACCCTAGCCGATACCCATAAGATTGACTAAGCCTCCTTGAGCCTCTAACTACATGATGTCCAGTCCATTGGACAGATCAATATGAAGCAACAGCGGCTCGATAAAAATCTTCAGCTGTCAGAGGGAAAAGAAATGTTGTTCAATAGGGCCAATAACTCTCTTCGCTCCTTTTGATTCCGACTTTATCTCACCTCCCCTCCTATGCAACGGAATGAGCAGACCTGAAAAGCGAAATGTAGCAAAGAGGTCATGGGCTTGTCTGCAAACCAATGGATGGGGGTCGTGTAAACCCACCATAGCACAGAAAACATAAATTATCGGCGAGTTACAGGACAAAGTAAAACAGAAGTATGTTTCCAGCCTTTAAAACTCCAGAGAGACACAATATCTGTCAAAAAATGCAAAAGTAATGAATACTTCGCCCTTGAGCCGGTTTGGGTTAGCCTTGGAAGAGCCAGCCACACAGAAAACATAGCTGGGGTTATTCACCAACAAGATAGAACGAGAGCATCATAGGAGCCAGGTCCAGAGGATAGTCATGGCTTTTCTGTTTAAACCCTAAAGGAGACAGTGTGCTAGCAGATATCATTTTTTAGCAATCCAGAAACACAGAGCAAATAACGTGAACTTATTCGACTTGTGCTGAAAACAAAATTTACCCTGAACCAATGACTGCAGTTTGTAGTCCTGTTGCAGTGAGGAAAGTGCAGCACTGCAAACTTGCCAATGTTTGCATCACACACCTGGCTAAAGGACAACATGGAAAAACTGGACGGCCTAGCTTCTGGAACCGCTGCACCCTTTTAACATCCTGTTTCCATACTAACAACCAACCTATCGAAATAACAGACTGAGCCGCAAGGTTAAAAGAAATCTGTAGCTTTTGTTCAAACTTTAGTTTAAACTAGTTCCAAAACTCTGCATGTCACTTTAAAATGAAATCAATGAATGAGTGGAATTTTCCTGTTTGAGTTGGAAAGAATTTTTATGTTTGAGTCCATAAATAAAGCATAAGTCAACTGCGGAACTCACCAGTCAATGCGAAGAGCTAATGAAACCCTGGCGATGTAGCCAGCACTGCTGGCTGCGAGAACGCGTTTGGTCAGGACAGTGCACAGAAGCGCCTGATGCTGGGACTGAACAATGGAGACAAGTAATGTCTAAAAAGTCATTGTGGAATTGTGGCGGGAGGAGCATCACATTACAAACGTTTGAAGGGAAACAAAAGTAAATTTCCTGTTCAAGAGGATTGAACAAGCTCACCCAACACAAGCATGTTGCATCACTGGTTTGACTCCACAGAAGGCAAAAGGTCTTTAGTCTGGGTTACAGAGGAAGGGAGTCAGCGAGTATGTACAGTTATAGTAACACAGGCCATGGGATGGGGATGAACTGACTGACACAGAGACCCGCTCATCCTCTGTTTCTCTCTCACACAAACACGACTTTAAATATTTACGGTATATTTACGGTATAACCATAACCCCCACCCAGCCCTAACCTTAACAATAAGTAACCAAACAAAGTACAAGACTTTCGGCATTTTAACTTTTTCGATTGCATTCGCAGATGTTTATAAAATGTGAAGTAGTGAGGTCTGGCCCTGGTCCTCCCTATTCATGGTTTTTTTTCAGGATTTGCTATACTTGCGAGCTCCATTGGTCCTCACTATTACAGCAAAACCTGTACACACACACATACTGAGGCATATTGAAAAATAACATAAATGCAGGTTGCATCTTCAGAGAAGCCATTCAAACCCTCAGAGCTTGCTCCTAATTAAGTTCTTCACCATACCAAACAATAAACTACAAAACCAAATAGAAAACTACGACCGGTTAATGCCCCCCCCCAGCCTTGCCTGAAGCTGGCATTGCTGAATGACAGGTGACGATCATTAATGTGATGGAATTGACCACATAAACTGTTTGTGGACAGAACTGTGTAACATTGCCAAATTTAATGATGAATTCCATTGAATTCTGAAATCTTAGTGAGTCCATCCTTTCAAAATGTGTGCAGACATTTGTGCAAATATTTTTTTTTCTCTTTTGTTAAGAATTTGGCCTTTAACACAAGTGGACACTCAATTTGAGCATAACAGGATTCGTGCATAAAAGAAATTAGTTAATAAAGCATTTCTTGCTGCAAAGCAAGCTCTTAATTGCACAATTATTGTTAAGGAAATGTGGCCAGGAAAGGGCAGGCAGTGTGAGTAGCCCTCCCAGGTCAGTGAGGATCCCAGCGCAGCGGAGCAGTGCAGGGAAATGCACCCAGAGTAAATTAAGGCAAAAAGAAATTAGAAGTGAATCCTGTTGAAGGGGTGGTATCTGACAGAAAGACCTTGGACTGTCTTTTAGTCTAGAAGGCTAACTTTGCTGAATATCTGATGGAAATGTGCGTTGACTCTTTCTGACATGTACCAAATGTTGCTTTTTATGGGTTTGCTTTATCAGTCTGGTGACATCAGCTCTGGGATTCAACTAACAGATTATGAATTATTATTCATTCCCACCTACTGAAAGCTTTTGGGTTCATTTTCATTTCCGAGACACATGGAAATCTGAACACTAGAGGAGTAATAACGTTCTAGATAACAGAGTGTTTTCCATAGGCTTTCAGATGACTGTCTCCGACCCTGAAGATGCAAAGACAATAGGGTTAGTTCAGCAGCTATTGTGAGGCGATGCTGAAAGTACAGTGTAATCTTGTGTTCCGTTTAACCTGGAAAGTCAGAATTTCCGCGTTCCCAGTTGGATATTTCAGCTGGAATGCCTGAAGTCGGAATTGTGACCCAGAAAGTCAGAGGAACCCCTATATCTCCAACCTCAGAATTTAAAATGTCTGTACCCAATCAACAGATATGAAAGCTATAATTATATACTGTTTCTTATCACTTATGTTTTATTTGTGTCTTGTTAAATAGGTCAAATACACAGTACTGTCTAACCTCTATCTGTGGACATGTTGCTACAGTGTTTGGATGCACCAAACGATTACGCTTAATGCGTTATCAGCTGGTATCATTAACAACGGCTGACAATGAACCTGGCTAGACCTGGTCTTGCTAAATGACCTTCTCACTGGTACTGAAACACAGTTAAGTCGGGTGTGATGTCATTCCCAGCTCCGACTTGCAAGGTAAACGTAACACAGCATAAACACCGAGTAATGCTGTCAGATCAGACGCCACAAAGCCAAGCTTCTCTGTCTCATAGTGTGCCTCGCTCGATGCCACAAGCTGCATGAAGCTTCCCTTAATCAGTAACATTCAATCTTATCAGCAGCATTTGACACCTGAGTAGCTGTGTATGGAAGCATTGTGAATGCATGCCTGCAGGTACAGCCTCTATCTCGCATTGTCATTCGTGACTCCCAGCTGGCAGACTGCAGTATCTTCCCTTGCCATTCACATACTTTCCGTGCAGCCAGCCCACATGAAATCAAGACGCGAGATAGAAATGGTGCCGGACCAATCTGAGGAGGCGGGGTGCTAACAAGTACATTTCCTGGTGAATCCACGCCATTATATAAAGTCACTCCTCAAGTACGTGTGTTGTCACACTTTGACAAGAGGAGTTGTCATTTGCCATCATTAAATACTTCTAAAAACGACAGCTCCCGCACATGAAGTGCAAGTCAAATGTATGCTGGTTATCTATCAGCAGCGCATCTGTCACCGAGACGGGATCAGTTGCACAACCGTATCGAGGAGCCGTCGCTCTCCTATTGTCACGAAATTTTGACGTGTGAGGTTATGGGAAAGAGTTTGGTGAAGTAATGATGACTTTTTTCGCTAATAACGAATGTTGTTCAGGGTTATTATAAGGCTAGCGAGCTAGGTGAACGATGGCTCCCACTGTAAAAACGTGGTGTCGTAATGAGGGAGCCATGCAAAAGCTGCAAGAATAATGTCAAGAGATGCGCCCTGTTCTCCACTTCTGCTGAATGACCATGAATTATACATTCCAAAATAATGAGGGGCTATTAAATATATAGGCAGATTTTGCAAGATATGATGCATCAAAAAAGGACCTTTTAACACAGTCAATACATTAATTGTGCATGGCTTGAGATTGTTGCGTTCACTGAAATATTCATTTGAGTATTCTTCCGCAGGTGTCCAGCTGCTGAGCTTGAAAAGGTACCGAAAGTGAATTGTGGCATGAATTTTAAGAATGGCATTACTTAATTCAAGATATTTTGCATTTAAGCAATACAATAATAGCTTGTTCAAATCAGTGTGATTCAGCAGAATATATTTTGGTGGAGCGTCAAAAAGTTATTCTGGAAAAATAAGAGAGCCAGACACATACGGTATGGTGCAAAAGTCTTAGGCAGTCAAAGAAAATGATGTTTAAACATTCTTCAACCTAGTGTAAAACTGTGATTTTATGTCTGTCATTTGTATTGTCATGCCAAACAGGGAAGGTACAACAAAACACTGCTTAATTCAAGGAAACCCCTGTAGTGGACTTTATTTAGAATGACCCTATATAATAAAGTATATATATAATATATGTATATTATATATACATATCCCCTCCATGAGCCGACACCTTACCGTGGTGGAGGGGTTTGCGTGTTCCAGTGATCCCAGGAGCTAAGTTGTCCG
>JAODKN010000104.1:7081995-7092774 GCA_026774425.1 Petrocephalus zakoni | reverse complement strand
AACAAGATCACGAATACAAGCGGCCGAAATGAGTTTCCTCCGCAGGGTGGCTGGGCTCTCCCTTAGAGATAGGGTGACAAGCTCGGTCATTCGGGGGGAGCTCAGAGTAGAGCCGCTGCTCCTCCGCATCGAGAGGAACCAGATGAGGTGGCTCGGGGACTTGCAGGACTGAAGCAGAGACCAGTACAGGAGCACGATAACACCATGGTCTCACTCCCCAGTCCCACAGCGATATAAGTGTCCAGAGGAACATGTCCTGGCAGACAGGAGCCTAGGCGGTAGGCCCGAATAGTGTGTCCCTGTCTTCCTCTTCTGGAGACGGAGCTCTGACTAGCCCCTTTTCTGTGCCGCAATCTGCACTGCTGACTGCGCCGAGGATTCTAGTCAGGCTGATGCAACCATGGGACCCAGGTGGGAGCCCACAGAGTGGGACTAAGGGCAAGGCTCAGGTCCATTTCCTCTAGGCTTGCCACCAGTGAGTTAGGTGTCAGCTCAAAGGTGACTGGGGATTGGGAGTCAGTTGCCAGCCAGGAGTCGGGAGACGGGGTCAGTGGCGAGACGCCCGGAGTCGAGGCAGGAGTCAACCAGATGGCTGCAGGTGAGGCAGGGGCCAAGGGGTCAGCCGCAGGCAAGGCAGGAGCCGAGGGGATCGGTTGCAGGTGAGGTAGTAGCTGAGGGGTCGCCCACAGGCGAGGCAGGAGCTGAGGGGTCGGCCACAGGCGAGGCAGGAGCCAACCAGATCGCTGCAGGTGAGGCAGGGGCCGAGGGGTCAGCCACAGGCAAGGCAGGAGCCGAGGGGATCAGCCGCAGGTGAGGTAGTAGCTGAGGGGTCGGCCACAGGCGAGACAGGAGCCAACCAGATGGCTGCAGGTGAGGCAGGAGCCGAGGGGTCAGTAGCAGGCGAGGCAGGAGCTGAGGGGATCGGCCACAGGCGAGGCAGGAGCTGAGGGGTCAGCCACAGGTGAGGCAGGAGCTGATGGAATCGGCTGCAGGCGAGGCAGGAGCCGAGGGGTCAGCCGCATGCAAAGCCAGTGCTGAGTGGTCAGCCACAGGCGAGGCAGGAGCCAAGGGGTCAGCCACAGGCAAGGCTGGAGCCAACCAGATGGCTGCAGGTGAGGCAGGAGCCAAGGGGTCAGTCACAGGCGAGGTAGGAGCTGAGGGGATTAGCCGCAGGCAAGGCAGGAGCTGAGGAGTCAGCTGCAGGTGAGGCAAGAGCTGAGGAGTCAGCTGCATTTAAAGCCGGGGCTGAGCGGTCAGTCACAGGCGAGGCAGGAGCTAAGGGGTCAGCCGCAGGTGAGGCAGGAGCTGAGGGGATCGGCCACAGGCGAGGCAGGAGCTGAGGGGTCAGCCGCAGGCGAAGCAGGAGCCGAGGGGTCAGCAGCAGGCGAGGCAGGAGCCGAGGGGTCAGCCACAGGCAAGGCAGGAGCCGAGGGGTCAGCCGCAGGCAAGGTAGGAGCTGAGGGGATAGGCCGCAGGCAAGGCAGGAGCCAACCAAATGGCTCCGGGTGAGGCAGGAGCCGAGGGGTCAGCCGCAGACGAGGCAGGAGCTGAGGGGATCGGCCGCAGGTGAGGCAGGAGCTGATGGGATCGGCTGCAGGCGAGGCAGGAGCCAAGGGGTAAGCCGCAGGCAAGGTAGGAGCTGAGGGGATCGGTCGCAGGTGAGGTAGTAGCTGAGGGATCGGCCGCAGGCGAGGCAGGAGCTGAGGGGATTGGCCGCAGGCCAAGCAGGAGCTGAGGGGTCAGTCACAGGCGAGTCAGGAGCCGAGGGGTCAGCCGCAGGCGAGGCAGGAGCTGAGGGGATTGGCCACAGGCCAGGCAGGAGCCGAGGGAGCAGCCACAGGCCAGGCAGGAGCCGAGGGGTCAGCCGCAGGCGAGGCAGGAGCCGAAGGGTCAGCTGCAGGTGAAGCAGGAGCTGAGGGGATCGGCTGTAGGTGAGGCAGTAGCTGAGAGATCAGCCACAGGCGAGATAGGATCCTCTCCACCTCCTGGAGGTCCGAGCTTGAGGACACAGTCACTAAATCCCACCCTACCTGGAGAAGTAGTGCAACAGCCTCAGCAGATGCCTGCACAGCGGGGTCATAGAGGACATCCCAATGCACTTTGAGGAGGGTGAAATTCTCTGTCACCGAGATGCGCTGGATTGCTGTGCTGTATCGAGCCACAGAAAGCTGGAGCGCGGTGCAGGCTGAGTGGCTTCTCGCTGCACTCCAACAGCGGGCAAAGCAGTGGGTTCTTTGGAGGACATTGTTGTCTCCCAGGTCTTTAATTCTGGAGGCAAAAGGTCAGACATGTCATCCTCTGACCATTCTGCCTGCTGCCAGAAACAGTCCAACACAGGAACCGGCTGCTCTACCCACATGGTAGAGTGCTCCCAGGGGTCGTATGGTTCCTCCAAATCACTATCAGACAGCCCATCGATAAATCGGCTGACTATGGAGCCATGGGACACCGGTGACATGAACACCAGGAGCTGTCTGGATGCAGGGGTAAAAAAGCACGTCTGTAGGGATAGTCTCTGAGGACCCCGAGGTCTGTCGCTGGGTCATTTGACGAATCCGGTCATCATTTCACATTAAGCAGGGAAGATACTACCTGAACGCAGATTAATTCAGGGAAAACCCCTATGGGGACATTTTTTAGAAAGGGGAACAGGATCACAGGCGATAACAAGCAACAATGACTGGACTGGAGAACACATGACTGGGAAGCACTTAAATGCAAGACTAATAACGGTGTAAACAGGAGACAGTTGGGAGTGATGAACATGAGGGCAGGAATGAGTGGTACTGTAAGACAAAGGATTGCCAGGCATAGTTCGCTAGGGCCATGCCAGGGAGGTCACAGGAAGGTCAACCAAACATGACGGGCAGAACGTGACATGTGTCAGCTTAACCATTTTCTCCTAAAGTCACCCCAGTATTTGCAACAACTATCCAATACACTAATGAATTTACATTAAACATTTACACATACAATGTTTGGCTCAACAATACCTTACCGAATTATTTAACTAATTTAATGAATGCATTTAATTTAATTATCTTTACTAATTTAATAAAATTAAATAAATAGATGGAATGGCCGAGGTTTGAGGCAATGTTCTTATAGTCGTACGACAAGATATCAGTAACTCTTAGGAGAGCATAAGAAATTATTTTAGTTTATATTGTGTTGCTCTTCATTTACATACATTTTGATTTTAATTTGTGAGCAACTACACTTATTGTTTTGATTAATAGCTTTAAACATTTTCTTTGACAGCCTAACACTTTTGCACAGTGCTGTATAGCCAGAAAATCATCTCATTTAAAGTGATTTAACCAAAAGAATGGAGGAATATGTATTTCCACATTGTCAGAACAGATATACTGTCCATGGTTAATGTCTGCCGCCGGTTAATAATCACTCACAGCACATTGCGTTTCAGTGGCTGTCATTTGTCTTTGATTAAATCTAAATCTCCTTTTTTTAGGTTTTGCCACAGGAAAGCTTACTGGGACAAGAAAATTATGCTTTCTATACGGACTTGTTTGCTTACGTGAATGTTTTCAGGTTCAGTAATATACACACTCATATTAACTTAAACTGTACTCCTCAGTTTAACTGCACTGTGAAATTCTGCTGATCATAAAAGCTGTTTTGCTTTGTGAAGCAAAAAAATAGGCATATTGATTTTTTTGCCCACTTTCTTTTGAAATTCCTTACCCAATGGTATTTTATAGCCTAGCGAATTTTTCCTTGCTATATCATTAGGATAAACCAGACAACAATATGATCATAGCTGTTCAAAATTTGAAATGTGAGGAGCGAGGAAAAAGTGATCTTTTTAGAACTTTTTATTTTTACTGCAACTTTATAATATTAAATGCCTTCACAAGGGCTTGGAGGATGCAGGTGGAAATGGCACTGTGTCTTTTGCTGTTGTTTTTGGAATACTTTCGTCTTATCTTATCATTCGCTGGTGGAGCCCCTGCGCTGCCCGGGCCAGGCCGGTGTGTGTGACGGCAGATTACAGCATCCTTAGGAGGGTGCTATTAGAGTAGATGAGCCAACCTATATTGGGATACCACAGACAGCTGAGGCGACTCACCTTTGCAGATGTAAAAAACTCCTTCACCTTCTCACAGCAGGTGCTTGGACTCCTGCCGGCTGCGGCTACCGCCAGATACGAGCCAGCCCCGAGGAGCTGGTGAGCAGGAAGAGCTCAGTCGGTTCGTCTTCGGCCTTTCCAAGGTCATCCTGGATTTGCCTCGGTGTCACCAGCCCTTCCCCATGCCTGGTGCTGTGCAGCCGTCAGAGAATCACCTGGCCATCAGCCCTAACATAAGAACCCCAGCAACCCTAACCTGGCTTCTTTTGCCTCCTTCCCTCAACCACCCAAGAGAGGCTCCTCTGCCTTTCAGACTGCTGCCCTCTTCCTCTGGCCCCGCTCTCATGCTAACCTTAGTGAGACCCCTTTCCATCCTACAGTTTCCCCTACCTGAGCCTCTCACAGACCCCTGAGAGCCAAAAGGGCACTGGGGCAGGAGTGCTGGCAGTGTGGGGAGGCAGGAAGGAATGTCCTGTTATGGATGCAGAAGCTCATCTCCAGAGCTCCCACTCCAGTGGTCCATCCCTCTTTCCCCAATAACATGCCAGATGTTGGCAAATTCACATGGGCTCATGGGTACAGCCTGCTTAGAATTCAGAGATAAATAAATACTGTAAATACATAAAGCCTGATTCAAAAAAATAGGAAAACCAATGAATTTGATCAAGGATGTGCATATGTACATATTTATTATTGAAGTACATTGATTATTATAATCTATTAATTACATGGGGGAAAGGCACTGTGTGACAGCCACTTCATTGTAGCAAAGCTTGACCTGCTTTTTAAAAATCCTTTGAACTTTTTGGATTACTAAGCAAAGGACGGGGTCTGATCCCAGCTGCCCAGTCCTCAGGTCAAACACAATTCTCCTACGTCCTTGGAAGGCCTCGTCAAACTACTCCTGCTTAATCTAGCAGATTTCCCCTCTGAGCAGTCAGAGGATGATACCTTTCATCACATGACCATAATAAATACATGACCAGCTGTTATTTTCAGACAGAGCAGTAATGTATCCCCGCTTTGGAGTAATTAAGGGTACATTACATCCTGTAAGCCAGGACGCGTTTATCAGCGATGAAATTGCCCAGTTGCTGGCAACAAAAGGCTATCAGAAATTATTCAAGCTGCTCATCATGAACCAATAGCTGGGGGCTACCAGGAAACTCTCCACTGATTAATGGGTATTGTTTTTATTTTTGCACATTTATGCACACATATGTAGCTGTTGTGAGCTGCAAAGAATCCAAGTTAAGATAATCTGCCGATTGTTTTAAAAACACTATCTTACTGGGCCTTCGGACCATAGTGTAAATGGGAATTTTTATACGTTATTGTAAACAATACAGTGTAACACCTTGAAAGAGACCCCCATTCCGTATCTCAGGCTCGATTATGACTAAAAGGATGCCTAAAGCAACTGTGATGTATTGAAGAAGATATTTTGTGTCTGGGTACATTGAAGGAACACCGTGGACTTTAGAGCAATAAGTCATTCAGTGCATGTGGCAAGCATTTTCTCCAGTCCCAGGTCAGACAACAAAAAAATGTACAACGGAGAGGTTAAATTACATGTCTCTACACCAGCAGAGAAGGTACCCGTGTTACTCCCTACATATGCATCCATATTACTCGCTGAGTGGCAAGGACCCTTTGAGGACATGTAGTTTATCAGGGATACAGACCATCAGGTCCACTGAAGCGAACAGAGCAGTGCACTCCAGATCCATCACATGGAGAGACGTGGCCGGTGCTGGTGTCATTAGCTCTACTGGAAAGCATCAGTGAAGGGCTGTGCCTGAAAAAGCCCCAAATCCCCAATTAGGTCGCCACTGTTGATCTTAGGCTTGGCAAGTGACCTACTCTGGATGAACAGACAGGTGACTGGGGTTCTTTCTACTCATTCGTTCCTGCCCATTGTACTTATTAAGTGCATAAATTTGAATAAACCAGTGTTTCTCGACCTTGTCCTCGGAGACCCCGAACAGTTCACAATTTTGCTCCCTCCCAGCCCCCTGCCCGACAGTCCACATTTTGCATTAAAGTGCACATTTGCACATTAAAGTTGAAAAGCATTGCTATAGAACCTGATTACCCCAGATTCTAGTGCTGAATTCTGTAAAATATATTTTATTCCAGTTCATATGCCTGAGCTTTTTCTTTATTTATGCTGGTGCAGCTCTGTTTCAGGTCCTGTACCTAAACTAATCCCATCAATGCCCAGCCACTGAAGTGCCTGAAATGTGAAACCCAGTGTCTTATAAACATGTCCTGCCTCCCCCATTCATAATGGCATTTTATTACATTATATTATTGCCTAAAATGTCAGAATTATGTGTCTTCTTTAATGTGTAATGGGTTATCATCTCTTATCTAAGATGCTCTGCTCTAGGAAAGCAGCTATTCCAGTATTTATCTGGATTGTAATATATTTTATGGTTGCCCAGACAGAAAGGTTGTGCTTTTACAAACAGGCTAAATTTGGTTGTGTCTGTAGAAGAAGAAACAGCTGCAAATAATCAGATTTTCTACTACTTTTGCCTGATAAAAGAGTGGTTGAAACTGCTAACACTTAATTTTAGCTTAATCCAGTTCGATCACACTCAGGCAAATATGCCTACTCATACTGTAAATAAGCTGATACCAATCAGATGAATTTCTCTGGAATCTATGAAAAATTTCAGTCTGTCTTTGTTGTTGTGTGATTTCTGTCTGCCCAGACAGCATCCACTAAAAGAGGCCATAGGCAGGGTCAGTGCACTTATCCCTGCCAGGGGACTGTCACTTCAGTCTGCTTTCAAATTTGTAATGTGTGCTGTCGGTATTTCATGAAAGAAAAGTTTATCAGATACAAATGTGCACAGCTAGGCACAAAATTATGAAAATGGAATCATGCTTAATCACCATGGACTGAGGACACAATTCAATTAAATTTAATCTGCTGAACACATGCAATAAACACTGCATTTTCTATTTTGATTCAATTAAAATGTCAGGAGTGATGAATCACAATGAAAATGACTTCATATCTCTTGGTTTTAAAACTTTAATATAAGTTCTTTTTTTTCCCTCCGGGCATAACTTTAACTATTGAGTTACGTAATGTGAATGAAAGTTTAAATGCTGCATGGAGATTTGAAGGCAAAATTTAAGTTTAAGTTAACTAAGAGCATCATCTAACACCATCATCTAAACTTTTAATCATTTAATAATGGTTTCCACAGACACCATTTACATTTCTGAATTATGCATAACTAAACAAACACGGCAGAAAAGTCATCACAATCAATATTTATATATCTCGGGAGAGATATGTACATACACTTGGAGATTTAATTTGTGATAAGTCAAAATGAATCATTTAGTCTTATAACGATAGGCATTAGTCTGTGCCCTACCTCACCGGAATTTTCACACACCCAATTCCTACCAGGAGATCTCTTTTGTGAAATAAAATGTTATAAAATTATAAACCACATTGTTAGCTCAGGAGTAGAAGGTTGAGGAGGAGAGGGCATGTCCACCCTCACTGTTAACAGCGTGACGACAAATAGTGTTTAACGACATTGACTTCATAACTATAAATATCGTGGTTCAGTTCCCATGCAAGGGGAACTTCGGTGATTTGAGCATGATACCCAATCTGAATTTTACTACAGATATACATAAACAACCTAGTGTGGATAGATTTAAGCTAAGCAATTAAATCATTCTGTTAATGCACCCATTCATTTACAGTCCACTGGTCCTGGTCAGGATCGCGATGGCTTCAGGCTGAGGCTAGATAACCGGGATCGCCATGTTCCCAACAAGAGCACTGGCAGGCCTGCTGAGAGATACGGTCCCTCCAGCGTGTTCTGGGTCTGCTCGGCAGATCTTGCCCAGTGGGACGTGCCCAGGAGAGCTCTGATGGAACCTGGCCGGGGGGCATCCTGATTAGATGGCTGAATTTGGAGGAGCAGCAGTTCTCAGTTATCACCATATCATGGATCGCCGACCCAGCAAGGAGAAAATTAATTTCAGCCACTTAAATCTGCGATATTGTCCTTTCAGTCACTACTTAAAGCGCATGACCACAGATGAGGAGGAGGACAGAGAATGAAAGGGGAACCTGGAGCTATACCCATTGGCTCAGCTCCCACCAACCACCATAGAACAGTATACCCCCAAAAAGCTGCTGGAGGTGAACAACTCCTCTAATCAGCCACACTCTTTCTTTCCTTCACTCGAGATTAAGGCCCTGATATACTGAAGCTCCTGCACTGTGTGTAGAACTAAAGGAAGAGCCAAATGGAAAAAAGCAGCTATTTTCTATGAAAGAACAAGCAAAGATGTCAGTCGCAGCTGTTCAAACCGCAAAAATTAATGGAAACCACAATCAGGAGTATTGACGAGGCACAACCCTAACCCACACCCACATTTACACCGAATGAATCGCAGTTATTGATGAAGATTCAGATCCAACCTCTGCTGCGCTCATGTGAAAATCCAGTAGCACACAAAAATAGCCCAACTTCCCATTTTCCTTCAGGACGTCTCACAGCACTCGTTGGCATATGAGGCTATAGTCCTCCTCTAAATCCAGAAACACATATACATTAACTTAGCATTCTCCCATGTACCTTCCTACTTCTATGCAAGGGAAAGGACCTGGTTTACCCTTCCATGTTTACCTTCTTCCTCCTGGATCTAAATTTGCACTTGTAAATACAATGGCCTCTGTAGCACAGTTACATAAGCTTCACTGTCGTTCTACATAAAGTCAATGGACTCCACTAATACCATGAAGTACCTTCACCAGCTGCTCTTGTTGCAATCTTCTCTGTTGGATGAAATTTTTTGGGTGAATCAGAATATCCCCCCAAAAGCATTGCTTGCCATTCATTGCTTGCAAATCTTCTTGTAGCATGCCGTCACTAGTAGGCTCCACCACAAATCCCTTGGGTTACTGCTGTGACATATACCGACTGTGCCCTGATCATAGTTTTTAGCAGCCACCTTAGTGACGAAGATCCTAAACGTATCCCCTTCAGACTCAGAGTCCCTAGTCTCACCTTACACATGAGAGAAGCTCCATTAGTCCTACCAAAGAAATCCTCACTTTTCATTGGCCCTGTCCAGCTGTCGACTTGCTTGACAGCTCTGCCTTTCTCTTCTGTTCAGAAAATACAGTTTCAGAGATTTGACAGAAACATCAGGTCAATGTCATGTATGTTTCAGAGCCTTTTTGTTTGAACATAGTGCTCATTATAGATAATCTATGGCTAGCACTGAATCACAATAAAAACACATTTCTATGGTTCAATTCTGACAAGCCTTCTTTTAATCATGTACCGCCAGGTCTTTCCGTTTGTTCCCAATGAGGACCCTGAATTCTGCCACTAAGCAGTTACCTTCTCAAGCACATACAGTAACTCATCTTCTATAATAATCAGTTTTCCCCTTGGCCCCTTACAGTTATAATGTAGCGATCCTCTTGTTCACCAAAGACAGAGCTGCATGACCCTCGGCTGAGAGCTTATAGGCATCTCCATACTTTCCTGTGACGGGATACAAGGAAGGCGACCACCAGAGCCAGAACAACTGTACATTGGGCCCTGGGGCAAAACTGGACTATGTCCCCCCCATCCGCCTTTCTACTGTAAATTCCCACCTAGCGCCTAAACCTATGCCAGTTGCAACAGTTGCTCCAAATATCACACCCATTATGCACTGCATCACATTTCCAAATTTTTGTTGTGTTATGCCTCCCACCATAATGCGACTGTGTACATAAAAAGGAGAGATATAAAAGTAGCATGTCACACGTTTATATAATATCCATGATATCAGTACCTTAATCTTCATGAATATATTGCATACATATGAGATTTGTTGTTGCTGGGGGGGGGGACCTGGGGCCTGCATCTCCTATCAGTCTGCCCCTGGAGACCACCCCATGGATGGATATGATGCATTGATATACCTGCTTAAATTACGTTCTCATTCAAAACAATGTTTAGCCATCTATTGATTAATGGTGTAATGGTTCTGAAACCGAGACCGAACTGTGCCCCAGCTCTCAAGATCTCGTGTCACAGTTCTCGAAGAAGGATCCATGATCTGCCCCCCCCCCACCCAGCCCAACCCACAGCTACTGCTGTAGGTATAGTCTGTTGAGCTCTCATTACATTACTAATGTCACAGAACTCATTTTTCATTTTACAATTACTGCAAATTAAATTAGTGCACATGTAAATAGCAATATTATTATTCTATTTAAAGTAGGGGCAAACTGTAAATATCACACACCCTAATGACAGGTCAACTTTTAGATGGCGCCACTGTCCTCAAATCCATCATGTATGATTTGTCTGTTGGTGCAGGGAGAACAAGCAGCTCAGCACCAGCAAGGTAAAGGGGCTGGTGGTGGATGCCAGTCACCATCCATGGGGAGAAAGTGGAGGTGGTACCTTCTGAGGAAACCCAGGGCTTTTGATGTGATGTGTAAATTAGCCTGCTGAGGAAGTTTTACCAGCCCATAGGGGCCGGCCTGCTTTTCTATGCCACGGCCTGCTGAGGATGTTTTACCAGTCCATAGGGGCCGGCCTGCTTTTCTATGCCACGGCCTGATGAGGATGTTTTACCAGTCCATAGGGACCGGCCTGCTTTTCTATGGCACAACCTGCTGAGGATGTTTTACCAGTCCA
>JAODKN010000104.1:7070255-7081895 GCA_026774425.1 Petrocephalus zakoni | reverse complement strand
CCTGCTGAGGATGTTTTACCAGTCCATAGGGACCGGCCTGCTTTTCTATGGCACAACCTGCTGAGGATGTTTTACCAGTCCATAGGGGCTGGCCTGCTTTTCAATGCCATGGCCTGCTGAGAATGTTTTACCAGTCCATAGGGGCAGGCCTACTTTTCTATGTCATGGCCTGCTGAGGATGTTTTACCAGTCCATAAAAGCAAGCCTGCTTTTCTGTGCTGCAGGGGAAATGGCATCATCTCAGGCAATGCCAAACGCCTTAACAAACTCATCAGGAAGGCCAACTCCATCTCAGCACTGATGCCAGGCCCCATGGAGGCAGTAGCAGAGAAGAGCGTGGTGGCAAAATTTGACAACATTACAATCAATTCTGGCCATCTACTCCATGGAGTGCTGTCTTGGGCACCAGCCCATTCCACCACAGTAGTTATGTAGCCAAGACGACCTAAACTGAGACCAAGTCATTACTACGATCAAAGTGTATTGAGACCAAGATCAAGGTAGGGTGAAACCGAGACAAGACCAAGACCAAGGCAGGGTGAGACCAAGACAAGACCAAGGCAGGGCGAGACCGAAACAAGACCAAGACCAAGGCAGGGCAAGACCAAGACAAGACCAAGGCAGGGCGAGACCGAAACAAGACCAAGACCAAGGCAGGGTGAGACCAAGTCATTACTACGTGTATCGAGACCAAGACTAAGGTAGGGCGAGACCGAGACAAGACCAATGCAGGGTGAGACCAAGTTAAGATCAGAAACAGAGTAATGTTTGAGTCTACATGATACAATACACTATAAAATGTAGGACATAGGCACCATCTTGGGGCTAGGCAGTTTGGCCTAAATTTGTGTCACAGTATAATTTGTACTATAGATGTTTTTTCCTAAAATTTCAATATAAATGCTTCTGGGCAGGTATCGCACAGGTATGGCTACTGCATGACGCAAGGGGTGTAGGTTTGGTGTGTAAAAACCAGCACAAATCATGCACATCCAAATGGTAAACTCTGGTTACTGGACAGGATTTTTTTTACATTTTGCTACCTTATGTGAAGCAGGACATTTTACACCCAATCACAGTACTGATGAATATTAATAGATGAATATTAAACTGTTGTAATAAATGTTATGGCATTTTGATGGGTAGTCTTGACTTGAAAGTCTTGAAATAAAACCTTGAGTTCTCTATGTCTGAGACCAAGATGAGACCAAGCCAAAATAAAGACCTCAAAAAAGTGGCCTTGAGACCAAGACCAGTTTTAAGTACTGCAACACTACACCGCGGTAGTGCTGTCATCAGTCACTGCTCCCTTCAGATGTGCCTACTCCCACCCCCAGCCATAACACTATCCTATCTTTATTATAGTTAAAGTCTTGTTCTGTCTGTCTATTGGACTTATATATTGCACTTATATAAATGACCATCCATTAATTTATTTTTACTTATATACAGTGCCTTGCAAAAGTATTCACGCCCTTGGCATTCTCTCTATTTTGTTCCCTTGCAACCTGGAAATTAAATGGATTTTCAATTTGATTTTAAGTGATGGACCTACAAAAAAACTAAAGATTAATGAAGTTAAAAGGGATTTTTTTAAATAATAAGTGGTGCGTGCATATATTTTCACCACCTTTGCTTTGAAGCCCCAATCACTACCTTCAAAAGCCACTTAATTTGTTAAATAAGATCCACCTGTGAGCAGTCTAAGTGATCAATGATCTCAGTATACTGTATATACACCTGCTCTGATAGCCCCCAGAGTCAACACCTGTGCAACACCCCTAAGTAAGTGCTATCACAAAGCAAGTGACAGCTTGACGCCCAAGGAATTCTCCATACAGGTCCGGGACAAAGTTGTAGAGAAGTACAGATCAGGCTTTGGTTATAAAAAATATCCCAAACCCTCCCAAGGAGCACCATTAAATCTATTATTAGAAAATGGAAAGATTACGGCACTACAGCAAACTTTCCAAGAGAGGGTCGTCCACCAAAACTCACAAACTGGGGAAGGAGGGCATTAATCAGAGAAGCAACCAAGAGAGCAAAGATAACCCTGAATGAGCTGGGCAGCTATACTGGAGAGATGGAAGTAACTGTCCATAGGACCATTGTAAGCCTGCACTGCACAGAGCTGGGCTTCATGGAAGAGGGGCCAAGAAAAAGCCTGCCTGCCAGGCAGACCATTTGAAATTTGCCAAAAGGCCTATTGGAGACTCCCCAAACATGTGGAAGAAGGTGCTGTGGTCAGATGAGACTAAAATAGAACTTTTTGGCCATCAAGGACATTGCCATGTCTGGCGCAAACCTAACACTTCTCATCATGCTGAGAACACCATCCCCACGGTAAAGCATGGTGGGGGCAGCATCATGCTGTGGGGATGTTTTTCATCGTCAGGGACTGGGAAACTGCTCAGAATTGAAGGAAAGATGGATGACGCAAAATATAGAGAAATTCTTGAAGGAAACCTGTTTGAGTCTTCCAGAGATTTGAGACTGGGATGGAGGTTCACCTTTCAGCAGTACAATGAGCCTAAACTCAATCAGTGGTTTAAAGAGAAACAGGTAAATGTCCTGGAATGGCCCAGTCAAAGCCCAGACCTCAATCCAACTAAGAATCTCTGGTATGATTTAAAGCTGTACGCAAGCGGCGCCCATCCAACTAGAAGGAGCTGGAGCAGTTTTGCCATGAAGAATGGGCAAAAATACCAGTGTCTAGATGTGCCAAGCTTGTGGAGGCATGTTGCTGTAATTGCTGTACAACGTATTGACTCTTGACTGAGAGGGGGTGAAGAGTTATGCACCCTCAGGTTTCTTTTTTTTGTCTTATTTCTTGTTTGTTTCAAAGTAGTGGTAATTGTGTTGTATAAATTAAAAGATACAACCCCCCAAAATTCCTTTTAAATTCCAGGTTGTAAGGGAACAAGATAGAGAGAATGCCAGGGGGGTGAATACTTTTGCAAGGTACTGTATTTGCTAGTATTGCTTTCAGGAAGTTTTTTTTGTATACAGTGTACGTTTTTACATTGCATACACTTGTTTGCACTTTGTTTACTTGTTTGCACTGCATGTGTTTTGTTTTGCACTTTAGGTTTATTTGTCTGAACTTTACCTGCCTTGCTTTCTGAAGTTTCCATTATCTCTTAGGATCGTTTTGTGCTGCTATTTGTCTGGCCCCTCCCTTCAGATGACATTATCAAGGGAGCCCCTGCCGGCATCCTTGGATTCTGGTGTATCCCCGGGGCTCGCTAGGGTAGGGGATCTCAAATGCTAGTCCACACACCAGTCTGTGACCAGCATTCCAGCGCATTCTGTTTGCATCTGGAAAAAAAAAAATGGAAATGGTTAAATTTAAACAATCGTCGAACAACCCAGTGGCAACCAGCCATTTCACCGGTATGTGAGACTTGATACAATGTAACCCAATCTATGAACATAAGAAAGTTGGGAATCCCTACACTGGGGCACGCAGGCACCAATACCACAAGGTAATGTTTCTTTGGGGGGAACTCAAACGCAAACGTGAATCGTAGTGGGCAGGGTGACGACATCCTCCTCCCAATATGCAGGCCCATCCTACCTACAGTTAGCGTGGGGAGAGCAGCTACACAGCTTGGCCAATCTGTTGTTCCATCACCTCGCAACATGCTGAAAAACTGCCTTCCCACTGAATGCTGCTAAGTACCAGTTTTTTATGGCCCATTTTGCTCAGCAAATGAAGTGAAGGAGCATCGAAACAGTGGTGAAAGTGACTGAGACTTCAGACAAACCGCTGACTGTAAATAATTAAATGGAAGGAAGCTGCTGGCGCGTCACATACACTGAGAAGCTGAAGTCACCTGATGCTGATGGGGAAATTGATTAAAGCGATTAATAAATGATGTTTTATTAATAGCCCTGCAATCATATTACCTGTTTCTCGGCAGGTTTCATCAATCTTCTTTTCTTTGACGGATTGAAAAATAAATGCGGTTTCTAAGGCTGCCACGTGTCCTGAGTGCATTTCACACTGGCTATGGTTCCGCACTCTGTCCCATGCCATTATTAGCAGTATTTACATGGAGGGCAGATTCTCGGCTGAAATCTCATCTGCATGCTGTCATAATTTGCACTTGCTGTCTGTTTTTAATGGGTCGTGTCTCATATCGAACACAGAAATTGTCTATGAATAGGTCAAATACCCTTCTGAAAAATAAAAATGTAAATGATAAAAATAATTTACCAATTAAAATTTTCGGAACATTCGAACATATCTGGGTTTATAAAAGGTACACTTCTTGGTGGCTGTATGTTTATTTATTTATCTGTTTATTTTCTTACAATCTGAACGCATAACATTCATAGGCAAGGAGGCAGTCAGACATCATGGGCTTATCCATCATTGGTGCATTCTGCTGAGTGGGCGTGGCCTCACCTAAATGTCTTTGTGTACCTAACAGCGTCACGTGTTTGATTGTTCTGGTTATTCCCTCAGGATCGATTCTATGTGGATGCTTTAACACGGGGATGTGTGACCTTGCACTCGAAATGGGAGGGCCATTTAGAGCTATAAAATCAAGCCCAAAGGAGGGAGATTGATTGCCAGGCTTAGCTAGCAATAGCCTGTTGCAGGAGAAGCCGTTTGAAACGACAGCTAAACCCCCATAAACCTTTGCTTTCATGCAGTGTCAAAGAAAGGGAAAATATATATTAACTATAACTTTCTAAACATAGATTTATAGACCCTGCCGGCTTGGATGTAAAGATTTATGGCCATCCGTCTGACAGCAATTATTCCGAAACTGTTTGATAGATCTGATTATTAATTCAAGTACACAGGCTGGATACCACAAAAGCCTCCTGTAAAGGTTAGATTTATCATGTTGACATTTTGCTTGCATTATGCACCAGACTTCCTTCAGTGTTGTGGGGCTATTTCATCCCCCCACCTAGGCTCTGTCATTGCCCTTCAGGGTTTCCCTTGCACAGACAGAAGGCTGGGAAACATGCACACTATGAAAGAATATATACTCAGAATATATGCGCACACAAGGCAGAGCATGTGGGTGACTGAGGGTTCACACTGCATGACAGTACACATGCCACACCTCGTACTCATGCCCTCGGACGCAGTCCTAGTGGCCAGTTTTGGGAGTAGCACAGTAAAAAAACAAAGTGTAAATTCCAGTGCTGAGAAGTGGATATGACACCCAGGACAGGATACAAATGCGAGGACATTAATAGTCAATTGAAATTGCGATGTTTTGATTGTCTAAAATGGGCCTAGATCAATGCCGGTGTGAGACTGTGAAGTGATTAGCTTCAGGGAAATGTAATATAATTCCTTGGTGACTTTGCTGAGTACAAGGCGGTGAGAGTCATAGTAACGACAAGGCAGTGCGGCTCCATAACTCCCACATATTAACGCGTCATAATTTGACAGGAGCGCGTTCGGCTGCTGTAGACTACCAGCTCATCACGGGGGTCCATTCAGGACACGCAGAAATAAAAAATTAAAGGCTGCCTTGATGCGAGCAGTGCTTGACAGGGGGAATAAGCTGCTGCATTCGTCAAAGCAGTATTTACAAAGAATAATTGAAGAAAAAATGTCTAGAGGAAAAGGTGACTATTATATCTGTGTGCTTCAAACGCTTGTGTTTCAGGGGTCTAATTTATGCCCTGTGCTGCTTAATTCAGAAATGTGTGCACTAGGCTCACATCTCCAATGCAATTCTCTGTAGACGTTTTCAGTGTTGCTTTAGAAGACAAAGGGACTACTCGTTTATGGTTAGTAATGATACTTAATTTAATGAGCGTTCTTGACGCTTAGCCGTTTAGCTCAGACCCTCCTGGTGCTATTATGATGAAGTCTTAAAATGCCTTTTAATTCTGGCCTCAAAATTCGATTTGCCCATAAATCATCTCCCATTTTCCCACTGAATTATGGATTTCTATTTCACAAGTTTGCCAACATAAACACTAAATTTTTATGTTTTTTTGTGACACCATTGTGATCCATTTCACATGCAGATTCTTGTCAGTAAGAAAAATCTCAAATTACAGAATAAGAATTAATTAATCTGATTTGGAAAAAAAAATCCATCTGCTAAACGTTGGTGCTGTTGAGATAGTCGGTCTGTGCCATAAATATCCAGACTGGAAAGGGTGTTGCCAACTAATGCAGCCAGTCCTTAGGCCTCAGAGTTACACATGGACTGACCAGCTCCTCCTGGCTGACTCTGAGTGGGAAAACAAACAGCCCTGTTGTAGCTGGCTCTGAAGCAATGTGCTGGCAGGTAATTGTATATTTGCAACACATCGAAGAGCCCAATTGTGAGACAGTTTGACATCGATCTGGCAAAGAATCAGCTCTGGGAATTGCAGTCAGGCTAAAAATGTATTATACTTCAGGAACTGTGAGGTGATTAATACATTTACTCCCTGAACTCCTAACCTGTTTTTTTAATTCCCAGTGGTATATACCTTCTGACTCTCTCCTATGGTCCAGAATGTCAATATCAAATAACATTCTGCTACAGCTTCCTGCTGCTTGTTTAAAGTTTGGTTTCCTGAACCAATAAAAGGATCTTGATGGACGAATTAGACAATGTTGATAGGGCTTACTCCTCCTTCTCATGGTGAAGGGGGGGGGTTCATTATTGTTAGGGAATAGATTCCCTACCCTTCCCTTCCCTTCCCTTCTCATGACAGCAGAGTCCTATCTTAGGCATATTGATTCCTGGGAGGGGGGTTAGCTGACTAGGACACTAGGCTCGGACACTATTATGATACCACATTCCGATACATCGGGCCATTGCAGTTTCAGTAATACCCCAATCAGGAAACACCACTAACTGGGTGGAGCTGGATTGTGGGGGTAACTTTATTGCCACTGATTAGCGGAACGATAGATTTCTGGGACAGGGAGCTGCTGTCAATTTGTGGGCGACTCCGGGAACATTCCATGTTCCTAACCCACCTCTCTCACCGCAAAGCAGTTTGAAATAAGCATGCCAAACATGATTTAGTACAGACATATACTTCATCAGATAATATTGGATTTCTTTATGAAGCATTCTATTTTCTGATTTCATGTGCTCAGCTACATAATTTGTAAGTTATGCTTTACTTCCCCAGAAAATTATGTTAGTGTAAAACAGATAGTTCATCATAATTCAACATATAAGTATCTCATCTGTATCCTAATGTAGCAGATCATTAATCAGACCTTAATTTTATAAGTGTCTTACGAATTCAAAATAAATGAATACAAAATTTCCATCCATCCATCCATCCATCCATCCATCCATCCATCCATCCATCCATCCATCCATCCATCCATCCATCCATCCATCAGCATGACCAGTCAGTCATGGGCTCCAGAGTGAATGTGTCTTTTGGGTCCTCCCTTCATTCTACTCACATGAATACACACACTCATCATGGCAAAGTATAATTCATTTAATCAATCGATCAATGCTAATATTAGCCACACAGAGTTCAGCACCACGGACAGGACCTAAAATTCACTGATCCAGAAATGTGAACTATTCCCTACACACAATGGTGAGCAAACACAATATATATAAACCTTTGTGTATATAACATATACATATTCATATTATTAATAATATTATATACATATTCAGGTAACACTTTACTTGAGGGGTCAAAAATAATGCAGTAATACCTGCTTATTAAATGCATTAATTAAGCATTAACTATGCGTTATTTCATCATTAATTAATGATGACGATTCATGTATTCTTTGCAGGAACTTCATTAGTAAATCATTAACTAATTCATGTTCATGATTAGTACTTCAGTAGTCAATGAGGTACTACTATGATTTGTGGCCCCTCAAGTAAAGTGTTATCCATATTCATTCTTTAACCATTATAATACATTATGGAGGTATTTAAAGTGCATTATAGATGAGATCTTTATTGAGCATTCATAATGCATGAGAAACATACTATAATATTATAAACATGCTGTGTTATGCCTTTTTGTAAATATTTATGGTCGTGTTTCTAATACTTTTTGAATGTGTTACATCAAATTATAAGGACAGTTATTAGACTTTACAAATATGGGCTTTATAGAGCATGTTACCAAGAGGCCAAATTTAATGTCTAATTAAAAAACACAGGTACAGAGCTCATTCAACATAAATAAATAAACAAATAAATAGAAAAGACCTACTTCAGACCTTTCCACTTAGCAGAAGAAAAGTGAACTTTGCCGAAGCAGGAAGAATAATACCTTACACCTACAGACCGGAGTGCTGTAGCCAGGACTGTAGGCAAGGCGATAGGAAGAGAGTACAAGCAGTAGTTAGCAGCCAAAAGGTTAAATCGAGGAGAGACCCTGCGGGCCCTTGCTGCACTCGCCCGCTGCCACATACCTCACCCTCCGGGCCGGAGTTCAGAACTTCTCCCTCTTTGCATCCTTTTTTTCAATGTCCGCGAAATTTCCTCCACCTAATTAAAGTTAAGCCAGCTGACCTCCTTTGCTGGCTATGTGGTTCAACTCAGTGGATACACACAAAAATATTAAACTTTAAAGCTATCTGTTAAAATTGAATTCCCACCTTAAAGTTTAATTTGGGAAATCCAGGAGGCAATATGTTCCTTGTCACCAGTGGATCTCTTGGCCGGCCTCATTACACTGCAGCATGTATCAGGTTCCCTCCCTGCAAGCTAAGAGCACGGAATCTGAGTCCATTATGCTGCGCTTCTTCCAAGGGCAACGCTGATGAGGCCTGATGTAGAGGCTCGGGCATGCTTATATAAAGCTGTGTGTTACCGGTACTGCTTTAAAAGCATGAATTTATGTGCCTCACATATCAATAGCTGGAAGAAAACGTATTTATTGCTGTTATGGTACTATGTTTCAGATTTTTATTACATGCCTTATTTCACCATCATGGGACTGGCATTTTGCTAATATCGAGGTGCAGTTAATAAAATATTTAATCATCCGAAATATTGAAATGGACATATTGGGTGTTCATAAAGAAAAGCTTTCTGAGCAGCTATGTACATGTTCTGGGTATCAGATGTTCTCCATTCATCAGTCAGTTGGCATGGGTCGTCTGAGGTTTGCAGGAATGACCAATGTGCACAGGGAATGACAGCCGCATTGCCAGGGCTTAAGGCCCTTTCCTATTTGTACTTACCTCATTGTTTCCTTGCTGGTTTCAAGGCAAGCCCAACTGAATTCTTGCATAAAGACATACTTTTTATGAACGGCTAAGTTTAGCTCTTCCTCATTCAAAGGATACAACCATTTTCCACTTAGGGCAGAAAAGACACGGTAACACTTTATTAAAGGCCATGTTTTTAGTAATTTATTAGCATATTCATAACAAATAAGTATGAAGATATCAATAGTGCATTATAGATGAGAGCTTCACAATGCATAATACACATCACTATAATGTGTTATGTGAAGGTGATTAATTATCATTGTTGATGCACCACAGCACACAACAATGAAATGTGTCCTCTGCTTTTAACCCATGTGACAATGTGACACAGCAGTGGGCAGCTACATGAGCACCCGGGGAGCAGTGCATGGGGACGGTACCTTGCCCAGGGTACCACAGCGGTACTTGCGGGTCGGGGACTCGAACTGGCAATCTTTCGATTACACAGTTGCACCCCTAACTACTACACCACCTGCCTGCTCCTTTATGCCTATTTATAAATATTTACAGCCTTGTTTATGATACTTTATGAATAACATATACAATGAATTATAAGAGCAGTCATTAGGCTTCTTGAATATGGGCTTCATAGAAAGTGTTACCAAATACACTAATACAAATATTATAAACTGTATAAGATAATAATGTATACTGTGCTTTTTTGTTTTAGGATATTCTACCTAATTTTATGGCTCTATGAATAAGGGTTGTGGCCACCACTTCAACAGAGAATCAGGTTTACGACTGATTGTTATTACCCTCCATTCACAGTAAAGTGTATTATATATTGCGCTTTGGCTTGTGCCCCCCCCCCAAAGTACCCTGAGTGGCAGTCCCGAGACCCTTAATCTCCTACCTGCTTTATGCCTCTTAATATCTACCCTACATTGTGTTTATGTCAACTTTGCAAGCTGAGCTCCTTCATAAGGCATTTCCATCGCCATTTCCATGCAAACTCACCCCATCTTTGTCTTACTTTGAAAAGCGAGGGCACAGGAAATAAATTTGTTCCCGATGCCAAGTCCCACAGCCGTGTGGGGATGCTCTCTGTCTACACTGGGGACGTTCTTATGTATGCATGGCCTGATACTCCGAATGTTTGCTATACTGTGTGAGTACAAGACTAAGCAAAAGCTCAAAAACAATCGGGAAGTTTTGACAATAATATAAACAAATCATATAATACAAAAAAATCCAAAATACCTGAAAAATAAACACCTCTACTGAATTTAAAAGTAATTCATTATATTTATGCATCTTCGATGCTGATGTTGGCCATGGATATTAAGGAGCTAGATGCATGGCAAATTCTAACATTATATTTAAAGGTTTCCAGTCTAGTTTGGTAGATTAGTGCTGCTCTGCCCTTGGGAAGATATATAATCAGAATGACTGCAGTGAAATATGAAGCCGTATAAAAAGACAGTCATAGGTTATGCAAGTTATTTTTGATAATAGCACCTACTGATCTGATAACTAATTACGATTATGTTAATTTCTCCAGAAAATAGATTTTACATTAGAGTGCACTTCACTTCCTTTCAGTTAAACTTGATCGTATCAATCTTTTTTTCTACTTCAGGCACTAGGGTTTAAGAGACAGAGCAATTTTAAAGTCTGATCTGAATTCTAAGGAGGGATTTACAGGTTAATCATTGGTTAACAAGAAGACCAACAACATGCTTTACATAATCCATAATGCTGATTGTCAAAAGCCATAACAACTGTAGTTCAGACTAGGTAATCCATCTGAAACGTTATTTTGTTATTTTGGGCCTGGCCAGTGCTTAGGTGTGAAACCTACTAGGAAAGCTGGGTTGCTGCTGGAAGAGGTGTTGGTGTGGCCAGCAGGTTAGCCCATCCTGTGGTCTGTGTGGATTCCAATGCCCCAGTGCAGTGAAGGAGATATTATGCTGTAAAAATGGTGCCGTCCTTCGGATGAGACGTAAAACTGAGGTCCTGATTCTCTGAGGTCACAAAAGATCCCTGGGCATCTTTTGAAAGAGTAGGGCTGGTACCTCGATGTCCTGGCTAAAACTGTCCACTGTGTCCCTTTTAAATCTGGCCTCCTAATCTTCCCCTATATCAGGGGTAGGGAATATGATCCATGGAGGGCCAATGTGGGTGTCGGTTTTTGAGATAACCTCTCAAGCAGCCAAAAATAAAGCAGTTTCCTCCAGTCCTGAGGACCCACTGTTATTGGTTGATTGAGAGGTCACCCTACAACCTTCCCCCTTAGCGGCCCTCTGTGGATCAGGTTCCCCACCTCTTCCCTATATCTAATTCTCTCCTGCCCCTTCACCACCTTAGCTACTGTGTGGTGAGCGTACTGGTGCAGAATGGCTGCTGTCACATCATCCAGGTGGGGGCTACACAGTGGTGGTGGGTGAAGTGGTTCCCCATTAGTTCCATGAAGCTCTAAGGGTGTCTTGAGAAGCACTATATAAATGTAA
>JAODKN010000104.1:7027592-7055521 GCA_026774425.1 Petrocephalus zakoni | reverse complement strand
ACACAGAAGCCAGAATACTCACAAGCAACCAGGGAGAGGGCCCAAGAAACAGGAAGTGGGACTGAAACACAGAAGCCGGAATACTCACAAGCAAGCCAAGAACAAGCCAACTTTTGCCCAGCACACCAACTGTGGCACTCTAGTTAATGAGGACCATGAAACCAGGAACAGGACGGATCTGCAGCCCCCAACAAATTTAATCTGCCCCTGGAAAGGGACAAAAAAGACGCCAGCACCTATTGCAAAAATCAGTAGTAATCGCCCATTATTACTATTTAGTTAGAAGGCCATTATTAGAGCTATTCACCCATCTGTGTATGTCCCCCATTGCACATGGGTTAAAAGCAGAGGACACATTTCGTTGTTGTGTGCTGTGGAGCGTCAACAATGATGATTAATCACCTTCACCTGCTTCATTATATGGATACAATATAATAATTGATAACAATTATATACATAGATAACCTGAAAATCCTAGGGGTGTGCTTTGTACCCCAGGGTCCACTGATCAAGGCACACTCACTTTACTAGATGTGCTTTTCTTTTTTTGGTTTTAGAGCTATTAACCCATTTGTGTATTGCCCCATTGCATTTTATATAGATACATGGGTTAACAAAACTGTTAACAAAAACGTTATTTTCGCTAATAAGTGGTTAGCAGATTAGCGGAACCCTGCCCACCACTGTACACAGACTACATTTGGTGAAAGGGCACACCTGCTTTAAAGCAAAATTCTGCATTTGAAGCTGCTTGGAGCAAGTGTGGTGTTCCATGCAATATACCCAATTTAAAAGTGAGCTGTGATATGTGGTACCCAAAGTTCAGAAGTTAGCCAGTGATCATGCTGGCAACATTAACAGAAACACTCTGAATAAAATACAGCCATGAGTCCTACACTCTGAAGGAATTGACGATGCCTGAGAAATGCTCACTACACTGTTTTAATGAGACTGAAAGCTTACTGCCACTGGTTCATAGCAACATCACAGACCAGGCTCAGCTCTGAGTTATCAGTCAGGAACAAGTGTGACAGCATCACAGGTGAGTCTATTGCACTGCAAATGAGAATGTTGCTCTTCGATCCAAATTGATTTGTAGCTAACAATTGTCATAGCTATTTTTAAGCTATTTCTATACATTACCAGATTTAATTCTTATTGTTTGATCCCGTGCTATTCTACGATAGAGAGCAAAGCTGTTTTACTACCCACTTTCATTCAGGAAATATTTTACCTCGTATGCAAAAAGCTTGGACTGTCGACCAGTACTGGTTGTGGATGCAAACTGATGACCTAAAGGCTGCACAACCCTCGAGTGGCTCGTCTCCTATGCTGCTGAACTTTGTACTTTGACTTAGCTCCCCTGAAATGTACAGCTGTATGAATGGGTTTATTTATAATGTTTAATCATATTTATGGTTTGTAGGCAAAGTGTTGGCTAAGCAATAGACAATGATGAAGAATGTGGCTTGTGTTTTCTATTGTAAATGTTAAGGTAGCTTTAATTATGTGCAATGCATATTTTAATTAGATCATTTGTATTGCACAAACATGAATGTCATTACAAAACAATACTGCAAATAATTTCTCAAAATAAGTTAGAAGTTAGAAACAATTGAATGTTATATGGAAGTAACGTAAATCATTTTAAAAAGCGTGAGTTTTTTAAAAGAACCTTTAGAAAATGCAAAAAATATATAAAAAATTCTCTGTAGCTTCATTTGGATCCACTATGGATATCACAGTGCTTTGGGTGTGCAGGACCCCAGTTCACAACTGTCTGCTTTTCTCCATGGTGTTTTCACTTCCCCTGGAACAATTAAGGCAGCTGGATGCTTTCCAGACACCCACACTCATAAAAGCTACTGGCTTCTGACTCCATTATGAGACTAAATGAAAGTGACTGAGAAAGCGAACCCAATCAGTCTTCATCTATGCAGCATCTGTTGACTGTATGACTGTAGACATATTATAGGCCAACTCTCTGTATATTCTTACATCAGTAACCCCATCACACTAAGGAACAAAGCTTGTGGATGATGTTAGATGTCAGTCTGTGTATTTTTGTGCTTTATTTAATTGACTGATAACATCTTATTAGCTATTTTCAAGCAAGCTCATGTATTCCAGACTATAAACAGGAGATGTCATGCAGTGAAATCAAAATATATGTGTGCTCTGTCAGTTTTGTGAGTTTGTTTATCCACAGCTGTGTACTCTGCCCTGGTTTCAATAAAGAAACATAATATTAATAAATCTTATCTCTGGCGCCATCTGCAGGTGATCAGAAATCTTATCCATTTCATCTGTTGGCAGTACGGCTCATCAATCCATACTTAAATCTTTTAAAGCTTGTTTAAATATATCCGATGAAAATGAGTTTTGGTGGTCTGTATTGGAAAAACAACAGATTCCTCGCTTACAAACCTGCCAATTTTTTGCTTTGTTTTTCCAGACAACCCAGATGCTGGCTTTCTGTAGAAACAGCTAATTAACTGCATACAGTACTTACAGTTTCGTCCATCATTGCGAGAGTCCAGCCCCCTTCCTTAGGCCAGGTTTGCTGTTTGAAACCAGAAGGCTGAGCATACAGTATTTGCACTGCGAGTTCATAGTCTTCATTAGAATGCCAGGTAGGCTAAGCGAGAGAACTTGTGCCCTGCAATGGACTGGAAACCCAACCAGGAGGCCCACATTTACATTTAGCTGACACCCTTATCCAGAGTGACTTACATTACCCAATTACAGGGAATTACAATCTCCCAGGGGCAACTTGGGGCTAAGGGTCTTGCTCAGGGACCTACTGATGGTAGAGGGGATGTGAACTGGCGACCTTTTGGCCCATAACCGGAGCCTCATACCACTAGGCAACCACCACACCCGGCTCCCCTTGCTCCCTGCCCTGGGCACCTTGGGAAAGGTTCCCCACAATTCATTGCGTTAGAGGAAATGGATGGATGCAGGATTCAGATTTACAAACAGGCACTAACTACGTGCCATGTAGCAATATTATTATAGCATCTCTCTCTCACACATATACAGGCAAGTATTCGATAGGTTTGTATAGATGTGCTGCTTAAGTAACAATGTTGTGCTGTTCAACGTGAGCAAGCCCTATAATCATGATTTAAACATCATCGTAGCTCAAGGCAGCAGTGTGACACGGTGACCTTCTGCCAGAGCCTTGGGTCACGGGCTTCAGTCCCAGGTGGCACACTGCTGGACAGGATATTTCACCGTGATGCTGTATGGCTAGCAGAACGAGACTGGACACAGGCAGGCCTCAGTCCGTGTAGCTGGAGCTGAGTTACAGTAATGTGATGCGATGTCTAGCAGCGCATTTGTGGGACTGATGGGTGCCCACGACTCCACCACCACTGAAACGGCACAGACCGGACGGCAGGCGGATTATTGCGCTTTGCCGGTGCAGCGGAGAAATCCGCAGGAACAAAGACTGCGGGAATTGTAAGTGCCGGCTAAGCAAATGTAAGATGTAATGAAATACTGGTTAAAACTGAGGGTCTGTCTGTCAGGGAAAAGGGATTAACATGTTTAAGGACTCGCCGTGTGAAATTGATCATGGAAATTACATTCGGTTTCCCTCCAGAAAAAGTTCAAAGAGGATAAATAAATAGCTACGCACACAAACACACACACACAAACGCACACGCACAAACGCACACGCACAAACGCACATGCACACGCTGTGATTGGGAATACACATTTTATTCAGTTGTGCACACTAAGGTCTTCTTATTATCTGAGCCATGCTGTTGAATAAGGCAGTTTAACTCCCCCGAAGACATCCACATAAAGCAAAGAAACTGCGGCATCCTGGGTAAGATTGAATTTTGTTTTTTGATGTCTGTATGGTTCCGGGAAGACAGTAAACTGCTAGACAAAGTGGAGTATTTACACGCAGTAGGAATCTCTCATTCTATTTGTGAGAGGCAGCATGAGTATGAGGAATCCTTAGTAACATTATTTGTCAGCGAATGCGTTCCCAACAGGAGGCCCGTTGTCCTTAAACCTTAATTAGGCCCGGCCTTCTGGATCTCATACAGCGAGGAATCTCTCTGTCGTTAGCAGCACTAGAGTGGAAGAGAGTAATTTACAATCATTTAGAAGCAAAAAGTAATTTGTCATGCTTTGGAAGTATTTTTTTTAATCATGGTCTTGCTGCTAGATCAAAATGAACTTGGTTTAAACATGTTCAGTGCTGTGACTGTTGTGGCAGGCAGAGGTTGGACTGCAGGGGAAAGCCCCAGATGTGGGGGAGGAAGGAAGTGAGGCTGCTGTAGGCCTGGTCAGCGGGGCGTTTCCTCTGTGGGCCGGCTAATCACGCTTCCTGTGGTTCCCGGCAGTTGCTGGTACTGTTGACTCGACTCGTTTTGGCGGACGTCTTCGGGGATGTCTGTCATTGGGGGAGAAAGCACAAGCCACCCTTTCTGCTGGGGTGAGGGGAAGGGGGCACCCCTGCCTGCAGCCTGTGTTAATCAGCGGCCACCTGGATTTCTGCCGTGCGGCACTCCCGGCCACCCCTGGGGGGATGGTGGTCACTGCCCATCAGCATGGTGTTGGTCACACCCTTCAGGGCTTGGGGGATCACTGCATTCCGCTAGACGACACAGAATAATCTATGAAATCGGTTTTTCTTTTACCTCTCAGGACATTTTCCAAAGTAGCCTTGTTTCAAAATCCAGCTCGTTGTGTGCGCTGTTGTGTGTCCGTGTGCAAATGCACAGAAAGGAGGGTTAATTACTTTTCTGACCTTTCTGAAGGCGTAAAGCAGCCCTCTGCAAACCTTGGTGATCGCCATCATGCTCGTATCAAACCGTTACGCTGACTCAGACAAATAACGTAATCCATATCTTCCCTACATAGCCCTATTTACCTCAGGCATAACTTATCAAACATTCCAATAAACTTGCCTCAGATGCTAATTTAATAGCACAAGGGCCGCGGATGGTTTTTGAATTTTGACAAAGTGTCTATTTTTCTGATTATAACACCTAAAAGATTTTTGTGGATGGTCCCGACCACCGATCTGTCTGAAAGATCACTCTGTCATGGGGGAACCTCAGTGAACCTCTACATCTTACTGATCCTTCACTCTAAAACAACTTTTCCGAAGACGTTCTTTCCAAAAATAGCTCACTCCACGTTAGCTATGCAGCCATTTCTGTGTACCTTTTTCTACCTCAAGTCCAGTCTCATTCATCTCATGACATGTGAAAACCTGTACAGTAAGACTACTGTAATTAGTGTCACGTCATGCTAAGTCCCGGAAAACGAAAGCCCATCTAATACACAACGACACACATAACACAGTACATTAGGTGTTTATTCGACGAGAACAAAATGCATTAATTGGAAAAAGTGCCCCTGTTGAGAAGTGGTTTAGTGCAATATAGTCTGTAGATGCAATTAAGTGGAAACTCGTGCTTTCCTAACGTCCTCCTAGGTGATCACGGGCAGTACACTGGAAATATATTGATAAATTGCAAGAACAATATAGGGGTAGATTGAATGGAAATTGGACTGAAATTTGAGCCCGACCCTCTTATTTATGCATTAGGATAAAGGTTCATGCACGGGGGGGGGGGATGGGGGTAGGTTGGGGGGGCTTTGAGTCAGTTTCCCTCTCATGTGCTGGTTTTAAGGTGTATCTAACATAAAATGTGAAAGACTGTTCCACATGAAATAGAACCAAACATGTAGGATCCTCTGGGAGACTGAGGACTGTATTCAAATGCCAACCTGAACTGGACTGAATGTTGAAACAAAGTGACTCCATTCTGCATGGTAATGAGAGGTATTACTGCACTCCAAGCCATACTAATTTCCTCAAAAACTGGGCACCGGACCCAGGGCCGGAAATCAGCAGTGAGGACCAATCCATCCTGGCGAGGAGTGCATCCCCACGCCCCGGTAATAATCAGTCATCGCTTTTCTCCTCCTCCTTTCAGGGGGCAGGATGGGGGTCCAGCCTGATTCAGCAGCTTCAGGAATGGAGTCCAAGCAGGAGAGATGGGAGCAGAAGGAGCCGTATAACATCAGCTCTGAAACTCGGCTGCCACCATTGCTGCTACCAGTACTGCCGCTCTAATAAGTGTGTGATTTTGTACATCCGTCTTAATTAACATGGGCCAGCGCCTGCCGCGCTTCTTAGAAGCCAGGTTCTCGGTAAATATAATCATTGGCTGGGCTATTTTTAAAAGCAGAAGTTAAGACAGGAAGCCGTGTGCAGCGACGGACACTGCCGCTCCGATCTTTGCGGGCGGGGGCTGCAGGCGAGAGAGGCGGCCGTGTTGTGTGAAACCTGGGACTAGTGCTGTCTTTTTAAAGGTGAGAGGTCCCCAGGGTCCCACTAAGGGAAAGGTGTGCGGACTCCACTGCTCACACCCGAGGTGGGGAATGGCTTTTAGCGGCTGTGTGCCATCTGCTGCCCGCCGCTGCTTAGTGCAGAGGGTCTGTTGACACCAGGAAAGGGGCTGTCTGATTCTCCTTCTCCAGGAGGGGGGGACACACCTCTCAAGCCTCGTCACCTGCTACCTTTTGTTAACCCAGTATGTCTATGGCCGCCCCTTAGTTACAGGAGTAGAAGCACACAGCCCTGCACAAATGTTGAATGATAACTGAGCTGGTGGTGAATTTTAACAAAAACATTTTTGACCAAGGAGTGGTCAAAGAAGAAAATCTTGTGTTGCTACTAGCAACACAAGAGGATGCCACTCCGTATGACTTGGATTGGGATCCTCTGGGCCTTGGCCTTAGTCTTGGTACATTTGCTTCACGGATGCAGTACCTCTGCCTGAGACTTGGGCCACTTTGGTCCCAGGTCTCGGGGCGGCCATCGGTTCCAGGGGAGGGATCCAGGAAAGGGGCTGTCTGATTCTCCTTCTCCAGGAGGGGGGGACAAGGCACACAATCTATGGTGGCAATTCAGACCTCCTGCTGTCCTACAGTTTCTTTGGCTCCCTCTGGCCCTGCTGTCCCCTCAGTCTGCCTGCTTGTCCTTTTTGATGTCCCTAGTCTTGCCTGGATCTGTTCCATGCCCCTGATTCCATCCTGGGTCTTGAGTTATTGTTCATATGGCGTTTCCAGGTGTGGTGTGTTCCATCTTGTCCTGTCTGGGGACTCTGTCCCTCTGGTCTTCTGGGGTGTCATTACCATGTGCCCATTCGGTCCAGTCCATCTCATCTGCCCCCAACCCCGTGTGTTGCCCTGCTATTCAGTCCCTTTGGTCCCCTCCCCTGCTCATCCTTTGAGCCGGGAGGGCACACTTCGGCGGTTGTTTGCACCCTTCCTTGCCTCACTCCTCCTGTTTTTGATCCCTCGCGATATTACTTCCTGTTGCAGTTCTTTTATCAATAAAACAAAATCCCCCTTTGTGTCGGCAAAATGCCTGCCTTCAAGTCCTCCGTCTCTTGTTACGTGACAGTTTGATTTTTCTGGTTTGAATATTTCCATGGGGATATTTTTTAGAGAAATATCTCTACGGATTAGGAAAAAAAAACATGCATACGAAGCATTGCATCCTCGAAGCAAATGTACCAGTACTTTTGTGTATAAAAATGTTCTAAAAGTATAATAAAGTTGACAGCTGCCAATCCTTAAGCCAAACGCCAGGATTTCCGCCCACGGACAAGCACACGGAGTCCTAAGTTAGGCTCTCACAATGTCCCGCAACGTAGAATGGAAAATCCTAGCTTTGCCCTGTCGGGATATTAGCATGCTCTTGGCAAAAGGCACAAGCCCCTCTGAGGGCTGATGGTAGCCATTCCCATTACTGTGAATCCCCCCTCCAGACAAACCTGCTCCCAGTGATAACGTGATTGCTGGGCCATATTGAAATGCTCTATCTTCTCTCCTCCTCCTGTATTTTTTAAAGTATATCATGATGCAGAGGCCCGAGGCAATTCCTTCACACGCCGATACGCTCTCTCAGCGCAGCATCTACATTTTTCAGACAGGTAGGAGAGTCTAGGCTGCTGCTGAGATAACAGGGACGGGTAACCTGTCCATTCCACAGGCCCCCGGCAAGAGCTCCCCGTGTCGGAGCAAAATAAATAACATCCGTGGGTCAATGTACAGGAGGACTTCATCTGAGGCTTCTATGTGATTGGTGCCAAAGCAAGGAGGTCTACACAAAGACAGTTCCAGCCCCCGTGTTTAACTAAATGCCCCCCCACACACACACACACACACACACACACACACTACCAGAGACAGACTTCAAAATAAAGGTGACAGGTACAGGATCAGCTCATTTTAAATTGCCAAAGCTGGAAGGCATCAAAACAATGAAGGTAAGAGGGTTTCCCCCAGCGCTCGCTGACAGCGAGTTGAGCTGAGGAATGTCACTGGCTGAATCAATAGTCAAACTTAAAGCACAGGTCCAAATACTTCAACGTGTCTTTTTGAATGGCGCACGGGTGAATGCTGGAGCTTCATGGCTCAGACGGCGCGTCGCTCCTGTCACGGACACATGTTAATGCTACCCCGGGAAACAAATGACACTCACACTCCAGCCAGCTAACAGTCATTAGGGGAAGACCGGCTACCCGAAGAACTTAGTCAATGTGGACCACTTTTCAAAAATCCAGGGTTCTTCAGGCCCAGGTCAATGTGACAGAATATCCTGATCAGCCCTAACATTAAAACTACTGATGGGTGTTGTGAATAACACCATTATCTCATTACAATAGCACCTGTCAAGGGTGCTATTATATATTAGGCAAATGAACAGTCAGTCCTTGAAGTTGATGTGTTGGAAGTGGGAAAAAACGGCAAACCTTAAGTATCTGTGCGACTTTCGCGAGACCTGGTCAAAGCATCCCCAAAACAGCAGGTGTTTCTGCTTTGCAGTAAACCGAAAAGCCCATGGCTCAGTGCTCCGCATGGGGAGCAAAGGCTAGCCCATTGGCCCAATCCCACAGCAGAGCTACTGTAGCCCAAATTACTGAAAACGTTAATGCTGGCAACGACAGAAAGGTTTCAGAACACACAGTACATCATAGCTTGCTGCGCATGGGTCTGCACAGCCAAACTAGTCAGAGTGCCAACGCTGACCCCTCTCATCGCCAAAAGCACCTACAATTGGCACGTGAGCATCAAAAATGGACCATGGAGCAAGAGAAGATGCTAGCCTGGTCTGAGATTCACATTTTCTGTTACATCATGTGGATGGGCAAGCATGTGTGTGTCATGAACCTGAGGAATGGATGGCAACAGGATATAGTAAAGGAAGAAGGCAAGCCGGTGTAGCAGTGTGATGTTTTGGGCTGGGAAACCTTGGGTCCTGGCATTCAAGTAGATGTTACTTTGACACGTACTATCTACCTAAATATTGTTGCAGACCAAATACATCCCTTCATGGCAACGGTATTCCCTGATGGCTTCTTTTAGCAGGATAATCTGCCCCGTCACACTGAAAACATTGTTCAGGAAAGGTTTGAGGAACATGAAAAAGAGGTTCACAGTTCACAGTTGACCTCCAAATTCCCCAGGTCTCAATCTGTAGGATGTGCTGGACAAACAAGTGTGAACCACGGAGGCCCTACCTTGTAACTTAGAGGACATGAAGAACCTGCTACTAATGTCCTGGTGCCAAATACCACAGGGCACCTTCAGAGGTCTTGTGGTGTCCAGGCCTTGACAGGCCAAAACTATTTTGGGAGCACGAGGGGGACCTACACATTCAGCACATTTGCATGCACAGAAGTAGAGCTACGGTTATAGCTCGACTAGGCCATTTAATTAGATTACCATCCTTGTCCCAGTATACAAGCATAGGAGGGGAATCGATTTATTGACGGAAGTATGTCCGACTGCTGGGATAGGTGGCAGTGTGGCTCCTTTCAGCTTGTTAGTATTGGGCTTTTTCCAGTTGACCAATTACGTCACAGACTAAAAACAATTGGCAAACAAGTTACAGGGCTCACAAAATCAGTAGCCCGATGCCCCGGGGCTATTAACTTTTCCCATCAGGCTAACAAAAAATAACACTGCCCTGCCCAACGAGCTACCTGAGATCATACTGAAATCAAATTCCCTCCCTTATTTGCATTCTCCCCTCTAATGACTTTCCATTTGAATAAAAAAATAAAAAACTATCAGGGAACAAGCAGCGTTTGAATGATGATGATTTGTCCACAGAGACTTGTACACCTGTGCATGCACTGAGTTTACTTCTCCTCTCCTTTTCCTTCATATGATGCACTGGTGCCACCCCCCGTGAAGCAGTGTAGTTCTCATTTCATTGAGGGCGCTTTTCCACCACACCACATACCTACTTTTGGTATTTCCAGCGACTTCGGTACAAAACGCCCCCCCTCACATTGTGCTGTCTTTCAGCACTGGTACCAGTTTTTATGCCAGTGGGAAACAACACCTAGAAGCGCCGTACTTTTGGTAATTTTGGTACTTTTGGTACTTTGAAATGCGGTGGAAAAGCACCCTTTGGCTTCTTCTTCTTCTGGGTACCAGCTTCTCCTGTTACTTCCGGGTCAAAGCCCTAGGCAGGGACAGTGGAAGCAGTGGAGCATGTGCAGAGCGCCTGGGCCAGTTTGGGTCCGACTGAACATATACATGTACAGTAGGAATAACTCGACTCGTGTTTTAGTCCGACTTTGATAAGGGCGATTTAGTACAATTTCAGTCGGACTAGCGTTTACATGTACTTTAAAAGACTAACACAACAGTTAGATTTTTTCTAACGCTGCGTAAACGTGCTGAATATTAGGCTGGTTGTTTTGAGGTTGGTGTATACATTTAATTAAAGTCTGGTTCTCTCATGGAAAGAATCAGCTTTTCATTTCTAACAGTAGATTAACAGCCTCCGGATTTGACCATAGACTAAAGGAAGGCACTCGCGTTTTACTTTTTCTCCTTTCCAGTGGTGCATTGCTGCAGTCCCCTGATCGCGTGCTGTGGGACTTTGCACACGTCGGCCTGAGGAGGAGTCTGTGTATTCCCATCTCCATCAGTCCCCCCCAGGGTTAACAGTTTAAACTGTGTGGTGAGAAAAGGAGGCTAGAGACCGCAGTTGGGCCGCGTGGACTGGGCGTGGCTTATAGCAAAGCCGAGCTTTGTCAGAGGAACTGGCAGGAACGGCACATGAAAATAAAATCAGGCCACACTTTCTGCCACAGAGATCAGCCTTCAAACATACTGTATAGATGCTGTTCTTTTATCGTCGCCGTGGCTCTTCTGCTGTGGTCTTACTCCTCCAGGCTCTGGCTTCACCTCCAGGCCCTTTCTCTGTGCATGTGTAGCTTCCCAGCTTGCAAATGGCTCAAAAATATGCTGTGTAAGTGAATCGCTGACTGTCAAGCCATCCAGGGGATTTCCCTCCCTGTGCTTCCTGGGTTTCTGCATCTCTGCACTGGATGGGCTGCACTGGATGGGCGGCACTGGATGGGTGGCACTGCATGGGCTGCACTGGAAGTTCCCGCTTGTGCTGTTTATGGGAGAATAGTTTCCTTACCTTCTAACAAAACAAGCGAGTACCTACTAGTGCTATAGTCTGCATTTCCTGTGTTTTGTAGTTACATTATTGTACATTGATGACTTGATAAAAAGCTGGCACCAGAAAGTGGACGAGCAGAGGCATAGCACTTCCTCCGCCATTTCCGAAATGAAACACTGAGGCGTTAATGCGAAGAAGCCCGGAGACAGACGCGGCGAATGGATTTAAAGCCGAATCAGAGTACAAGACCAGCTTCCAGATGTACCATTTATTTCTTTGAGTGAGATGGAAAAGTATATTACTTTTAAAGCCTAAAGACACAATTCAATTTGTGAATCTCGGCACTGTCCACGGCACACATCTGGCAACACGCCACTCATATTTATCAGTCGCTGTCAGGTGTGTAATTACCGCTGCATTCTGTGGGTAGATAAAGCAGGGGCCTCCTGCCAAAGCCATAGCATCACACTTGTCTCCTCAAACACCTTGTCCAGGAGAGCAGCTGCCTTCCCCACATCTCAGAGGTCCCCTTTGTAAAATTACTCACCATTACCCGCCTTTCGAAATGCAATTAGACCTTCCATACTGTATATTTCCAGAGATGATTGGAATGCTTGATAGACTCAGTAGCCCACTAACTGCATAAAGCTGAAATTGTGCATTCCAAATTGCATATGTTTAATGTTCTTTTTAATGCAGTATGATTGTCAAACATATATATTTAAAGTAGTTCATAATTCTGTATTATGCAATCTACTTAGACTGTGAATGTCCATCCGTCTTCCATAATTGCTTACCCAGTATATGGGCATACAGCCTATGCTGGGGTGGGGCGGGCATACAGCCTAAGCTGGGGAGGGCAGGCATACCGCCTGTGCTGGGGCAGGGCGGGCATACAGCCTATGCTGGGGCAGGGCGGGCATACAGCCTGTGCTGGGGCGGGCGGGCATACAGCCTGTGCTGGGGTGGGCATGGGCATACAGCCTATGCTGGGGAGGGCATGGGCATACAGCCTATGCTGGGGAGGGCATGGGCATACAGTCTGTGCTGGGGTGGGCATGGGCATACAGCCTGCGCTGGGGTGGGCATGGGCATGCAGCCTGTGCTGTAGTAGGGTGCCAGGCTTGCACACATTCACCTTGCGCAGCTCAGTTCGGCAAACTGTGTGCTTTTATACTGCATGAGGAAACGGGGGTGCCTAGAGAGACCTACACAAACATAAAACAGAACTGTGGGGGGAGGCCCAGGAGGGGTGAGGCTCAAGATCCCTTAGCCCAGGAGGGGTGAGGCTCCAGTGCCACCCACTGAGCTAATACAGAATATTTGATCATACATGTGACTTGTCTCTCTCCCAAATGCATATCCAGTACATCGGGAGTCAGGCAAGTCAGGGAGGGAGGAGGATAAGGTGGCAGTCAATTATAGCACACACACACACACACACACACACACACACATGCACACATACGCAATCTACTGTATGGGCCACTTACAGATGCCAGGTCACCTGACTGCATGTCATTGGGCTGCAGAAGAAAACGACATTTCCCAGAATCCTGCCCAGCCTCAGGGGGAACGTGCAACCTTCACAGACATGTGGGAGGGGGAGAATTCGAACTGACATCCCTGTGGGTGTGCCCCAGCAGGGCAAGCCACCGAACAACGCCTCGCATATAATGATTTTTTAATGTACCGCAAAATAATGTATCCCACTCCGTACCATGCTACACATGTGCACCGGTGTCAAACGGCGAGGCCCCCTGAGCATTTCGGTTTTTCTTTACAAGGGGTCTGGTACCTGCCACTCTTTTCTGTTGTCACACCTTAGTCCCGGCTGTCCCTGGGGGTAAGAATACCCCACTTACAGACAACTAGTATTTACAATTAGGCTGCCATAAAGCCCGTTATATTAAAAATTCCAGTTTAATACAATGGTCCATAATAACGAACGAACGCACTACTTCGTGACGCTCATGGAAACATTGTACTACTTCATTGGTTCATCAGCTTGAAGTACAGTACAGTACTGTATGTAGTTATTTTTTTTATTAATGTATAATAATAATACATACATACAAATCTGGCTTAAAAACAGACTTAGGGAATGGATGCTGTTTGTATTCTGTACTACACTGCAGTATTTTTTACTATAATGAGATAATTTCACACACAACAGATACAAAAAAAAAGGTTCCTTTAGGGACCTGAAATAATGACCACTCAGCTATACAAAGCAGGAACTTAATTTGCAATTTGCTTACACAAAACAGCCTTGTCTTCAGTGATGGGGTATCTAACAAGAAGAAGGAGCCAATAGCAGCAGTCGAGCTTTTGTTCAGTGAATGCCTGTGTGTCTATGTGTGTTTGATTGCAGTCAAGGGTACCCAAACTGAATACTCTTCGGATATGAAAGAACAGTTTGGTTCTGTGGCAAAGCTCGCCCCGCGCGATGTCACAGCCTACGGGATATGCCAGTAAGCGCTTTGATCGTGACCATTCCCACAGAGTGTCACAAAGAACACCCTCTGTGCACTAGCCAAACACTCCCTCCCTAGCAGAGGACGCTTTGCATTGTGCATGCATACGTTTCAAATAACCTTGAAAGAGTTTGAATAACCACTAAAATTAGATGCACAGAGGAGTCTTAATTGTGCAGACAGTTAATTGATGATGACAGCAGCAAAGTCAAAACAAGTGTCGGGTTATCTGGCGGTTTGAGCTTTGGAACATGTTCTCTAATGAGCAGGGGCTTTTCATAAAAGGCATATAAGGATGAAGTGGCTCAGTGGGGGGGTTCAGTCTGCATCCTGCAGCGCCTTGGGAGGGTGGAGTTTGCATGTTCACCTTGTTTTGTCGAGGTGTCCTCTTGCAGTCCAAAGAGGATTTTGTTAACTGGCATCTCTAAATTATGAATAATGTGTTTCGTCGTAAGTGCGTGTCCTGAAATGGGCCACCATCTCATGAAATGTGAACCCCAGCCCTGTGCACTGCGCCTCCTGGGATAGGCACCAGGCCTCCCTGCGACCACAAAAAAGGGAGAATCTACGGATTAGTCTCTATATCGCACACGTACCGAGAAACATGCAGCCACTTTGACTCTGATGACTATAGGATTACCTTTTCAACAAAGTGGTTTTAATTATATATGCAATTATTTCAGGCACGAATGGATTTAATTAGGATATATTTTTGGTACCGAAAGCAGTGTCCCACTAATCACGGGTAACGGCACTCTGCACAGAAATACATGGAACAGAGAAATTCCTTTGCTGATCACGACCCAGAAGATGAAGAGTACGGGATTTAAACAATCCCTCTGCCGGGGTGCAGCTGAGCCGCCTGATGAGGAGGTGGCATGGGGAGGTGAGGAAGCACTGCAGTGGCCCAAATGGCCCTCAGGTACTTCTTTGCTTAGACTTTTATTATCTTTGTTTTGGGCCAAGAAGAGAGATATGCGGCGTGTTTGAAACAGGGTTTTGGAGAGCTGGGACCGCTTGGTCACGTCACACCCCCCTATGTCAGTATTTGTACATCCTTCCGGCTCTCAGTGATGCCCCCTCTTCCCCCACTGTCATGCTGATCCCCTGCCTGCTCCCCCTGCTGTTCACAAGCTCACCTCCTCCACTGACTCTTCGCTCAGCCTGGTGCCCGGTGGCAATAAACCGTTGGGAGTCTGGCGCCTGTTTTCTCATTGGCTGCCCTAATCTTGCCGGAGACTCTGACGGAAATGTCAATACCTCCTTTGTTCCTGCTGTTATTCTCGCTGATTTTTAACGCGAGAACCTCACCGAGGCAAAGCCTGGCTTTTTCTTCTAAACTAAAACCGGCTGAAGTTTAACACTGACCAACAATTTGTGTGCCGTAACACCATGAACAGTCTACTAATTGTCTATCGATGATGGAATATGGACCAGAAAAATAGTCTCTTCATTCCATATCTGTATTCTCAAAAAGCAAGACTGTGATGGCTCCAGTAGTACTTAATTAGTTTAATTTGTTAAACACCAAAATATGACATGACATATTCCATGCCACTTCTTGCAGCTTTTCTTAACAGAACAAATGGACAGCTGCATTAATGAAGACAACGTGCAAAATAGACAAATCAAATCAAATGCGCGTCACTAAATATATATTTCATCTTAGCCGATTTCATGATAAGATAATACAAATAATTTTGGTAAATAAGTATTTTTATGCCAAAGGCAAACTATTTCATCAGTTGTATTTATATTTTGAAATTATTATTTGAGTAATTATGTATTTCTGTAGGTAGTTTTGTGTTCTGAATGATAAAAATAATAATTTGTATTTTTTAACCCCATGACCCAGCTCAGCAAAAAAAAAAAAAAAACAATTGGAAGATAGATGAGTACAAACGTACTTTTAATGGTACAGTTTTGGTCATTTAACTTTTTTTCTGGAAATGTTCCAGGACTCATTAATACAAGATGTAAGGGTACATTGCTAAAGTGAGAGGTGGTTTCTCATATATGAATAGGAATGAGGATGTTACACCAGTCAGAAATGGCCCCGCGGCCTCGCCCCGGCAGAGCAGATGCCCTGGCAGATCAGACGCCCCCGCACCTGGATGTTACAGGCACCGGTTACCTATCCTCATATATGAATACGCATGAGGATGTTACACCAGTCAGAAATGGCCCTGCGGCCTCACCCCGGCAGAGCAGACGCCCCCGCACCTGGATGTTACAGGCACCGGTTACCTATCCTCGTATATGAATAGGAATGAGGATGTTACACCAGTCAGAAATGGCCCCGCGGCCTCGCCCCGGCAGAGCAGACGTCTCCGCACCTGGATGTTACAGGCACTGGTTACCTATCCTCGTATATGAATAGGAATGAGGATGTTACGCCAGTCAGAAATGGCCCCGCGGCCTCGCCCCAGCAGAGCAGACGCCCCCGCACCTGGATGTTACAGGCACCGGTTACCTATCTCTTAATCAGCTAAAGGCTATATGAGGACCTCTTTGAAGTAAAACCTCTGTGAGCTATCGAATCCGCTCTTTGAACTGTTGACTTGCTGTGTTTCTGGTTTGACTTCTGGCTCCCCGATGCCCATTTTCTGAACGCGATCTGGATTTGGCTCTGTCCTACTCTCGATTGTTTTGAACGTGCCTTGTGTTTTGACCCCGACTATTGCATTATGCTTTGGTACTTATCTGTCCCTAAGTCATGCTTTCAATACTCATGGAAACAGCACTTTATATGTCAGCATGTTCTAAGCTTATAAAAGACAATATATGTATTTCAACATTCTGAATTACTTCAACAATGGTTAGAATAATAGACAACATAATAGACAAACAAACCAAAGTAAACTCTAGAAGTAAACTGTAATGGAGAGAAAGTACTGACATATATTTTTAAATAGGTAAGATATCCTAACCCTGCTTTCCTGTTCCTTACTACCAGAATAATAATAATAATTAGTAATTGATACTTCATTGACCTTGGTCACTATGAGAGCAAGCTTGGCAGTGAAGGGCAGCCACCTCTTACAGCACCCAGGGCGCTGGGGCTCACAGGCCTTGCTCAAGGGCCTACAGACATGCCAAGGTCAGGCTTAAGAATACTTAAACATGGAATATGTTTTGTATAGATATGATGACCATTGCTTGTTTGTAATTTATTTATTGATATTGCAGAAATGTAATACCATTATTTTATTCCACCCTAGTGGCTAAAGACACAAAGATCATTTATCCTTTATAATCAGATGGCTAATGGTTCCAAACACAGAGCACTTTTTTTGCATGTAGCTTGAGTGATTAAAAACTGTGCCCAGGGCAACATACTTGAAAGCTGACTGAATAAATTACAGCAGTGTCTGACACCAACAAAGTTGTTAACAACTGTCAAGTTGTAGTTTTGTCAATGTAAATTAAGTGCAAACTTTGCTTACAGCATGCATCAGTTTCACTCTCTGGACCAGCCTGGCTGCAGAAAGAGCAGACTGAGGCCTGCAAAGGCAATGATTCAGAGATGCAAAGTGGGTAATGAGCTAACTCACTGAAGGCCATTTATTACTGTGTTAGTGCAAAAATATTTGTTGTATAACTTATCTTACACACACGCATATATATATATATATACACACACACACACACACACACATTCGGCTGCTACATAAGACACAAATATAATGATTCAAAACAGTGAGGTAATGCATCTCATCAGAGCAAAAGGACAACAATGACAAACTCAGTTAGCATTACGATAAGTCTAAATAAATCATACATCAAATAAATCGCCGCGTGCAGGCCTTCTGCCCCCGTCTATAATTTCTTTCGTAGACACACGTGGTCGTGGCAGACTGAACACTGGCGCATTGTGATAGGAAGGCCACACCAGCACGGCGGCTGAGCCTGGCGCCGAGATGCGCCTCTCTGTTCGGCACTGGGGAGCACTGTTAAGCGCCACTACTCCGCTTAATGTCCCATTTGGCACGTTACACCCGACTCATGTAAGACATGTACGGACTAAGCTTTAATGGCCATCGTCACTGAGGGCACGGTCTGCACAGAATCCCACAAACTGTGCAACAATAAAGCGTTATAGGAGAGAAAATCAATATTTGCCGAACGTAAATATCAATACTGAGAGCAAAATGAGGGCAAGCACAAAATCACTCCTCATAATAAGTTTTTCTTAATCCGTTGAGCCCTAGCCTCAGAGATGGAGGTCAGCTGATTTAGCGCTAAGCTTATTTTGTTAATAAAAAAAAAAACTCTACAAGGTAGCAAGTTCATTACTACCTCTGCTCAAAGCCAATTAATTAATGCTGTGCTTCTTGCCTATTACCAAGGGAAATCAGCGCAGTGAGAGCCGTAAGGAACTGTTTAGAAGTTGCTCCCTTAAAGGAGTAATGGATTAGTGCCCTTATTAGGGAATCAGAGTACTTTTCTGCCATAAGAAAGTATGTCAGGACCTCCCTCCACTGTCTCTGTTCCCTTGGGATGTAGGTGCACATTAGAAAAAAATCACTGCTGAAGCATTTCTGTTCCTCCTGAACAGAAAAGATTTTGGGCCGCATCCATTATACTTCTTTGATTGTCACTGAGTTGTATGACATTGTTTTCCAAGCCTTCTCTGACCTGTATAGCTTTGTTTGAGCGAAGTTGGGCCTTTGGGTAATAACCAAATAGGGGCAATTTAAGTACAAGAAATGCTCCGATCTAAAAAGAAATGCCATCTTGCTAAATGGCACTGTCCGTGGCCACATTAGTCTCCCTGCATATCTGGCATCAGAAAACAAGCTCAGAGATGTGACATGACACCTGACAACCTCGGTTGTCATTAATATGATAAACCAGCGACATGTTGCATTCAAACATGGTTCCTCTCCTTCTCACCATCACACTTATTAAATTTACATAAAATTACAACTGGTGAGGAATATTCCTGCTATCATTCCTCGCAGCTACTTCAGAACCAGATGGACTGAATAATTGACCAGCCTGCGCACAGACAAGCCCCAGCTATATAAGATATATAAGAAGTTTCCATCCGCACCTCACATATGTTCGTATGCTATCCAGGAGCACCGTTCTCCTTTTTGAATCCTGTAGTACATTTTCTCCCTAAAATGTAGAACGATGGTGAACATCCAAATGCATGTGACCTTTGTCTCCATCCTGCCTGGGAGGATCATTACTATAATGACATAACTGCTAAAACTCGCCTGCCTGGCTACTTCAAGTAGCACTCAATCAGCATCCCTGTGATCTTAAATTTCAGGCTGAATAATTTTTCTCGCCTTAAGTTCACTTCATGTTGGATTTTGCTGGGATCTCAGTGAATCATATAAACTGCCCCCGCATTCGAAATCGAGTCAAAATCAAGCAAATGTCACCGGAAAGTGTGATAGCTTCACCAAAATTACAATTCAGATGTTCCATTAGGGGTCACCATGTTAACTTCATTAAAAGTAAAACTAGTAAATTCGAAGACACCTCTCAAAATAAAATCTACGCTGTATAGCACCGACTCTGACGATTTACTTTTCACAGAAGCATGGCGTAAAACCACAGATGACATATACTTAGTCAGAGTCTCACCTATTGGAGGTAACTTTTACATTCAAGTCCAAAACAAAAGGAGAGTTTGTCTGAAACAAAACCTTAACGGTAGAATGACAAACTCTAGATGGATCGCTCTAGCTTCACTTTCCCATGTTTCATATATCATTTGTACCAGTGTTTCCCAATCTGGTCCTTAGGGACCCACCAACAATCACTTGTTTGCTACCTCCCAGCTCTCAGTAGGGAGCAAAAATGTAGACTGAGTAGCAGGGAGCTGGGAGGGAGCAAAAACATAGACTGGATTGGGAATCACTGATCTATACTGCTCACAGGCATATTCTCAGTTGACTAAGCCCCAAGACCATGTTAATTGTTTTTAACTGAATCTGGGATCTGCCTTAAGGACAACTATTCATTTAGACAGCCTGTAATGCTGTATTATTTTAACATACAAAATGATATTGAGTCAGGCACACCTAGTATATTTTTAGGGGAAATATGTTTATAATAGCTTCATAAATGAAAGCAGTCAAATTTCGGTATCATCAAGATTAATGCATAAATGTCAGTTTTTCTGAGATTATAGTCACCAATTCCGGCTTCCTTTTCGGGACCACCGCAAACCTGGTCAACAAGATCGCAGGCTCTTTAATTTATGTGCCACCTGATGTTCAGCAGAATAACTTCCTGCACTGTCACTGTAAAACGAATAACATCAGACTGCAGGTTTAGCCAATAGCTATTAATTTAAAGGGAAATTTGGATCAAAGGAGACTGTTAGCACTGTTTTGGCACCTTTTCGTCTAATTAATTTAAATTAACTAAAAAAAACACTCCAAAGACGTTACCACTGCATCTCATTCCTACCAAACTATTTATAGGATTTCTGGAAGCATTTAGAATGCCCATCTGGGAATAACTACATATATTTAAACATATCCCTTTTCACGGCATGTTCAAGGTTGCATTTCACTTCAGTATTATGTGCCTTCCCTCCAAAACAATGAACAGCTTCCTCCCAACTTGAGGCACACCCCAGGCAGGCTGTCACTCTTGCTCTGATCCAGGGCACAGCAAAAGCCTGCCTCAAAGAGGCTCAGAAACGCTGTGCCGGTAATCTCAGGTCCAGCAGATCCAAAAATACTTTCTCATTACGTACAGTTGAATTGTCCGTTTTCCTGTGTGGACCTGTCCTTAAATGGTTATAATTAAATAATTACCGCCGCATTCAGGAATCTATTAACTGTACTGTGTCGCCATTGTAATAAGTTAAATATGGAGCGTCCCACAGGGATTAGCGCTGGGACTGCGACTACTCTCCCTCCATATGCTGCCGCCTGGGAAGATCATGCGACAGCATCAAATTAATTCTTAGTCATATGCTAGTGACACGCCACTGTAGCTTTCAAGCAGACCAAACAATACCCACTTCATAGTCTCATTAGCGAACTGTTTTAACGAAGTGCAGAAATGGAAGAGTGGAAACAAAGGGCTATGTCACCTGGATGATACTCACTCCTTGTTAGCTCGATGGCCCAAACTTTTGTCTTGCCTGGCCGAGCCTGAAACGGAGGCGTACTGCACGTTGTGAGCGAGCTGCCCATCCCTGCACATGCCAGCCTCTCCTGGCCCCAGTCAGCCCACTCAGCAGCCACAGCCAGCTAGACCACCCTGCCATGTCTGAATGCCAGACACATCTGTAGAATATTCCTTGATAGTAGCTAAGGTGACATAATGTGACATAAGGGTGTCTCTAAATTAGAACCATGCCGACCCAGAAGCAGAACCTCACCAGTTTTCAGTCCTAGCTTTCAATTTGGATCTAGATTTGGTGTAAGTATCGCTTTAGACCTACAGTTTCCAAATTACAATCTGCGCCTGTTTCTCTTGGAGTATGATTAATTAAACTCGCTAACGCTGCACTTGGATCACAGACCGCTCTCATTAGAATGCCAGCTCCCTGTCCAAGCCATGCCTCCTGCAGCTCGCAAAGACAGCAAAACTAAGGTGAGATCTTACTATATCGTACAGGAATACAGATATACCCATTTGTTTATACAGAATTAAGATCAAGATGCAATGCCTTACTCGGGGAACACAGGCCCTGCAAAAATTTCAAAATGCTGTACCAATAACTGTTTGTCGAAGTAGAAAGTATGACATCTTTGCACTATCTGTGTGTCTTTTCACACTTCACAGGGCTCCTGTTAAGTTCAGGATGGACTTCAAAATTCACATCACTTTTAAGGCATAGCAAGGTCAGGCCCCTGCTGTTCTCAGCTGATTAATATGTATCCAGAAGGCAGGGCATCTTGTAATTCCTGAAATAAATAATAAAAAAAAAATTCTTCACCTACAGGGCTTTTAGTTTATGGAACAGCCAATGTCAGCGATGTCAGTCGCAGTATTTAAATGGAGCCCGAGCACTGATGTAACTTGCTATACCTTATGTTTAGTATTCCTCACTATAAATAACGTTGCTGCTGCTATACATGCGGCCATATGTCTGGCACCACACTCGCACCCTCACATCTTCTGTCTGTTTCCTCTCCCCCATGTATGAGCACTTTAATAACCTGGAACCTTGGCACACACCAGGGATAGAGTGACACCACAGACCAACCATCCAGTGGTCATCTGCCTGACAGTGGGCAGAAGACCATTATAACAGAAAAGTAATGATAGAAGAATTCATACCCAAGTTACAGCAATATGTACATTCTCACAATGTGAGTCTGTCTGCGCATAGGGGTCTGGGCAGCCAGTTGACTCTGGAGCGCCCCCTGGAGGTTTTATTTGTCACATGATGGGCAGGAGTTTTCATCTTCTATTCTCTCTTCTTTTTCACTACTGAAACTTTCAACGTTGTAGCTTCAGCAGCTGACCTCTACTGTGTCGATCTATGATGTCGCTTTGGAGAACCTAAGTAGGGATGGGCAATCTATAACACTAAGTTAGATGATGATGATGATAATGATGATTAGACCTGATTATTTGTTTGTGCTTATTATAAACTGTTTAGATTTTTCTCTGCATGCATCGTGCAATCCATTTTCCATCAGTACCATATGTACTGTATTTTATTAGATACGTTACACTTTAATATAAATAGCTTAGCTGTCTTAAAGAAAGTTCTGAGATGACAGGCTTCTCCAAGCCCCATGGCTCAAGGCCCTCAAGCATAGAAACGTTACCTAAATGCTTCGCTGAAACTCACTCCGCACTTATTTTATTTTGAAATGGTCCAATAGGACACAACAATGTTCTCCTCTACATATGCTGCAGGAGTATGCATATGGTGACTGTCCCAGTAGGAGAAAACAACTCTCATCTCATTGCTTTATATGGCACTGAGGCAGACTGAAGAGGCCCATTCAACTAAGCTCATTGTGCATTTGATGTCAAGATGCCATAAAACGTAGCTGATGTTTAATAAAGTGGTTTCATGCTGAGTTAAGGTGTTCGGACTCTTTGTGCCGCCATGTGGTCTGCTTTTCAGGCTTGACACCCCCTGGAGCTCACAGCGAGGCTGCAGAGTGTTGGTCAGCATGGGTTACCTTTACTCAGCCAACTTCTCTATCAACATCAATTTCTTCCAACTCTCCCTCTGTACATTTCCTCTGGCAAATCGATGCAGGTAAATAAAGACTGAGAGCCCTACAGTATAATTTAATCCAGTGGACAATAACCGCATAAACAAACAAGGCACTATTTGTGCATTTACACTGGTCACGTTTAGCGAAAAATAAGGATATTTGTTACTGCCACCGGGCTTGTGCTGTGAATTTACCAGCTTTCAATTGACATTGTAAACACTGCGTATAGCCTGGTGTATGTACTGTATTGCACCCCTACCTGATGTGATCACCACCGGAGGAGATTAAAACGCAGTTTTCAGTGTGGCGCCTGCCCACTTGGACAAGCTTTCTTGTCACACACAAAAAAGAAACGGGCACTGGAATCTCCTTAGGCCTTGCCGAGCATTGTGGGGTCTGCTAATGAGACAATTTACTATTCTGTGCACATAAATGTTCTCCTGCAGACAGGGGGGAAAAAAAACTTTTCACTAGAGCACATCCAGATGATACTTAAGACATAAGACAGTTTGCCATCACGGGACATTCATATACACGTACACATTAACATTCATAATGCATAATTTAATTACTATTTTAGGTAATAAGTTGTTATTGGAGAAACATCCATGCAAGCTCTGCCCAGGAATAACTGGGGAAAAATTCAGCCCCACAACCCTGAAGCTATGAGACGACAGTGAGAGACTCTCAGTAACTATGTAATCATATAAAATATATATATATATATATATATATATGCCCATAATAATTTGACATCTGCACTGATACAAATTAAAAGAGATAATGTACTAAACATTTTTATTCAGTGAAGCTGACTTTGAATATACACTTCTTTCTCATTATTGATTAAGCTGCAAAAACGTCAGCTATGTAATTTCTTAGAATCTGGCTGCTAATGTGCAAAATGAAGTGCAAAGTGGTCGGGCTTAATAGGCGGAATTCGGGCCGCTGAGCATAGCTGGAGCCTTGAAGGGTTCTAGCTGGTCTCAGTGCTGGGGGATGTTGAGTTTGTGCAGTGCCCAGGGGCTGACTCTCAGAAACAGGGGACCATGTCACACCTCTCGGGAAGAGGGCAGTCACACTTGGTATGCAAAGTGAATACCACATGGCTTCTATACAAAAAGTGAAAATTTGAGATGGATATATATAAAAAAAAGTTTGGACCCAAAAAAAAATATGGAAATGTTTTAAAAACTAAAAATTTTGTAAACATGTAACTAAAAAAAATATCTAGGACACCTCCTTGTCATTTCTGCCTAGCATAACTTGCCTCACATAAGGCCACATTTCAATATGTCTAGGTTATCGAGCGAAAATGTTGAAAAAAACAAATCACCTGCCGACTGAAGGAGTAAGTGGCTTGGACAGCTGGTTAACTGTTTGATCAGTGACTCTTCCTGATGATCACAGCACTCGGTACAGCAGGCAGCACTTTTTTTTTTTGATCAATGTTGCTTTTAAGTGCTGGGGGTTGGTCTAAATGCAAATGAGGGAGAGATGGGTCTTGGTGGCAACAGTGCCAGTGGCGAGTAATTCAGAAGGTAACAGTGCCAAGCGTCAACCTCGCCGAGTGATAAATGGAAACCGTAGCCTGAAGGGGACGAGCAGCAGCGGTCTTATTTACTCTGACAATCCCGAGTTCATTTATCAAACAGAGTCATGTCGCAGCAGTCCGGCGATTTATTCTCATTTCTGTTTTTCAGATCAGAGCAGAACTGTCTAAGGGTGCATGTAAAAAAAAAAAGAATAATAATAAGTGAAATAATAATTATCCCTATATTATCCCCCCATCTCTGAGCCTTGTCTAGCTAGTCAGTCTTTGGAAAAAAACGGACATTAATCTTCACTTCCTCGTGGCTGTTTCCTTGGAAAGTGAATTTTGCCATTAAACAAAGAGCTTCACCTCTGACGTGGCATCTGGGCCGAAAGCCCTAATTACCACCCGGAAAGAGAACGCCGGTGATGTAAACCTCACTTCCGGTGGCTACGAAACACAATATGCAGTCACTGCCATAATGTACCATATAATGGCCATTTCATTGTATAAATGCGAACGCGGAATAGGTTGTGTCAATGACAAATACAGTTTCTGATTTCTGAGGTTTCAAATGTGTTTCCTTAGTGAGTTCTGTCATTTTGACACAAAAAACAGCGTTAAATCACAACGTAATTATCCAAAATCAGTACCTTTAATTTTCCTTTTGAACTCCCGGCACAATCCTGGTATCATGTTTGTTTCAGCTGGGGGGTTGGGGTTAGCAGTTAGAGGGTTAAAGAAATTTGAAAGCAATCCTGGGGGAAAAAGAAATGGGTTGAGACACTTGTCACTGTCTTTTATAAATATCAGCGGGTCCGCATCTGTGCGTTGAGCAGTACGCTGCGCATGTTCACAGCCGAGCCGGCCGTGATTACACGCTATTGCACTGCCTGACTACGTTAAAGGTTTCTAAGCCATCATCGCTCTCATTAGCTTGGATCCACACAAATGCTCGGCGAAGACACGGGCCGTGCTATTACCTCCCGTCTGCCATCCCCACATCCTGCGGGGGGGGGGGGGGGGTTCCCACATGCTCAGCCGTCTGCCGTCGTGCATAGCTGCGAAGGTGCGGCGCGGTACTCTAATTAAAAGTGTTGTGTGAAACCCCCCATTTCTCCGTTTCCCTGCGTGACGCTCTTGCATCCCCCTCCCCCCCAGCCCTCAGAATAAAGCACGTTTTCGGGAGTGTGCCACCTTGTGAGGGGCCTCTCAGAGCAGCATCCTGATAATTAGTCACCCCAGGGACTGCCAAGTTTAGGAGAGCAGATTAGACAGTCTATATATTCCAATCAGCAAATTTGCCTGTAGCAATCTCTATCTGTCAAGTGGGGGGGGGGGTCAGGCCCACGTAAGTGCTCCCAGGCCACAGCGCCTTTCCCGCCTCTTATTATTGTGTGTTTTCTTCTACAGCCGATGCGGATATGGAGACGTGCACCAATACTCGTAAAGGAGACGGGAATATTTTCTTCTCAGCCCCTCCCACTAAACTGGAAGGAGCTGATCATGCCCTGTCAGCGCGTTTGCCCCGTTCCACGGCTCTGATCTTCTGCTGCCCAAGGTGGAGAAGCTCAGGAGCCGTCATAGCTGCTGATGCGGCCGGAGTGCAGGCGAGGAGGGTAATACCGCATTACAGCACTGTGGCCGTGACATTCGAGGAAAACTGCAGACGTTTGAACTAATTACCATTTTACTATTTTCAACTAATTACTTTTACTGGACGATGACATAGAGAGGATTTGGAAGAACCTGGAGATTAAGGCTGTGTGGAACCGTGTGGATGTTGCTAATGCATGGCGGACTGTGCCTGCACGTCACATATTAACGTACCGCATGCCAGATGCTAAATTGTTCACACGCAGCAAGCCAGATGCTAAACTGTGATCATCCAGCATCTTTAGCCATTCAGGAAGACTGGTTTGTTAGGAAGGGTAGAGGCCCAATTATCGACTCTATCCAGATTATCAGTGTATATATATATATCAGTGGAAGGAGAGGCCTAAATGTCCCTAGCTCAAGGTTAGCTTGGCGTGAGACGGACTTGAAGTTGATGCCAGTGCTGGGCACAGAGGATCTCGGAGCGGTAATAGAGATGACACCATAAGCATATCCCATAGGGACAGCTGTCAATGAAGTCACTGGCTTTTCTGACAATATTGTGTCAAAACGCCACTGTTACTCTCTCAGACCTGTCAATCAGAGCCCATCTTTCAGAGAATAAGAGGACAAATCCTTTTGTCTTCCTTGTCTCGTGGTGGAGTTGCCTCCATAAATTATGAAATTCAATTGAGCAGAATTGCTATATGACATTTACCATTTGGCCAATGGTAAAAAAAAAAAATTAAACGCACGTCCTGCGATTATGACATATCTGAATAGCTGAGTTCTGCAACCCTGTTGTGGATAAATAGATAATATTAATGAGATTTTTCAGATACATAGATATTTCGTAATCATTTCTGTATCTCTAAGAAAGAAGAACTATCCTGAGCAGATTTCTTGATGTTAAATTCCTCTCTATGGTTTCTTCATTGTACCTGAAATTTCGTTATGCAAGAAATCTCCATAATGCAATTTTTTTCATGCAAAATAGAAATTGGCCCAGATTAATCTACATCTCTTTTCTGACCTCTATTTTAGTATCATCTGTCGAATGTTTTCTTTTTTTCCTTTTACTTACTGGTAAGAAGGGGTAGTGAGGTCCTCTTTCAGGGGGTGGTATCACTGTAGCTGTGTCGTGCTTCTTAAACTTGCCTTACTCTGCCATCTCACTAGAGCTAGCAAGACCGCTGCAGCCAGGCGCGGCTACCTGAGAGGCTGTATTATGCCTGCCAAACAAAAGGCCATCCAGCGCTACTCCCACTTCACTGTATGCCTGCCTCAGGCGTCCTTCATGGCCATACCCAGATGGGTCCAGATGGTATCAGTCAATAGACATTTAAACCTGCATTTAAATCTAGCATTCTGTTAACCTATTGAAGCTGCTCCTGCACAGTGTCTCCTTGCTCGGTGCTGGTCACATGGTCACATGGTCACATGGACCTGCTCAGTCTCGCCATTCTTGGCTTCCTGCTTCCTGGCATTTAGCGATTAGCATTTAGCTAATTTTGGCTGGTTCTATCGATTCCACTTTTGACTTGAGGGCTCTCCTTTGCTTCCTTGTCTAGCTTCGCATCCCGGATTCCATTTGTTGCCCGCCTGACCCTACTTTACGCTTTGAATCTAGTCCTTGGCGGCTCCGGTTCAGCTCGACACTTGAGTCCAACCCCGCGGTCTCGCCTGCC
>JAODKN010000104.1:6987860-7002274 GCA_026774425.1 Petrocephalus zakoni | reverse complement strand
ATGATCGGACCTGTTGACGCCCATGCAGATTAGTAATATTTTAGACATACTATTAATCTGTTAACCAAATTGTGGACATAAGCAAAAGCCCGTATTGTACCGAAAAGCTGGCATCCGGCCAAATGTTTCACCTGTTATCAGAAGCCCTGGTGATTACTGCGTATGCGCCATAAGATCGCGAGGAGATCGCGATCCAAGATCGCACAGCCCTAATGTTAAGCCAAAATTGGATTTTTATTTGATTTTCTTCTTGGGGGTCCGGCCCTCAAGGGGACTGTCTGGTAAAACTCTGGCCCTCTGACAAATATAGTTGATGACCCCTGCTATATACTTTACAACAAGGTAATTTGCACTAAGCTCCAAAGCCGCTCCTTTCCTTGGATCACAGGTCATGGGAAAAGTTCACAGCAAGCAAGCTAGGTCCAAGGGGGGGGGTCACATAATTTATCTGCATGTAGCCAAAGATGGCAATAAGCTATATTTTAAAAGTCTGTAAGCCTGGTGATGAAGGTTCTTAAAATGGCAATAAATAAATAAAATGACATATTATCCATCCAGCAATATACAAATTACAAAACACTTTAAAGTAAATTAAATATGTATTTTAAATACATATCATTGAAATACTGCCCACCTCTGCTCTATAGACAGCAAAGAGCTAAGTCAAGTGTCAGACGGCCACAGGAATGTTTGCCTTCCTAACTGGGGATTTAGGAAGTTTACTTATCTGACACGTACAGTACCTGCAACCTGCACAGCACATGAATTGAAGTCAATAACGATTTTGGCCTCAACTTCTAATACCCGTCAATCCTACAAATAAGTAATTATTTGCTATTTGTTTATGACATGTGACAGCTTGATGGCGGCAAGGAATTAACATGTGCAAAATGTGAGCAGTGCCCAACTGCATAAATTTCTTTCACTTCGATTAACTCCAAGGTAAAGCACTTCCATGGGGAAGCAGAAGATCCTCGAGAGGAAAACATCCATGTAACACAGCACTGCGGTTTGTCCAGCTCTATTATGGCTGCAGCATGAGAGAAAGCAGGTGGTAATCTCAGTTTAGTCACTAGTTATGCCTGAGGTTATTTCCAAAGTTTAATTGGAGGGAAAAGTCTAATGTCCAACAGAGGTACAAATGAAACCCTTAGCAAGGTTCTAACAATGCAGTTTTGATCTCTAGATGCTGTAGACACACAGTTAGGACAAGGAAGCTGTTAGTGGCAAATAATCCAATAGGCTTCATTGCATATATTACAACCAGCTAAAGAGGAAAAATTCTCCTATTGTCGATGTATAATGAGCGGAAAGAAATACAGTTAAGGGCACTGAATTTGTTATTTTAAGGTCACATGTTCCCATGGGAGCTTCCCATTGGTCTATCCTTGAACATCTTATATAACCTGAACTTATCCAGAGATTCTGAATGCAAGAATGAAGTTAAATGTATGTTTAAAAGTTCCTTTGGGCAAAATTTTAATGCTGGGGACTAATATCAATATCCGTAGTAATATACAAAAGGATAAAATATGTGCAGTCAAGTATACCCAAAAGCAGGTGCATTTCAGCTAAACAAACATTCATAAGTCTGGTGTTTTAAATGGCTGTGTGTTCCTTAGCGTAGTTAAAATGACACTCAGGAAGTCATACTTGTGTAGGGCAGTCCTGTCAAAATAACACAGCAGATCTGTGGACAGTGACACGTGTGTTACTGGTTTGCTTCTTTCCTCCAACCACGAGCATGAAATGACTAATGGGCTCTAATGCAGGACACCAGCCTTAATTTGTGCGCTTTTTCACCCACACAGAATGAATGGCCTCGAAATTACAACGCGTTGCACGCTCTGCCTATACTGACCACCCTTCTCCAGAGCACCCCGACTGGCCCTCAGCTGCCCCTTATCAGAGAGGGTATTTGGATTGTTAGGCTTTGCAAAAGACAACTGTCAGAGTATATTTTTCATTTCTCGCTTTGCATTTAGTATATGACAACAAGTGGACCAAAGAAATGAATGTGACACTAGGCATGTGTATTTCTGTAGTAAGAATGCATTTCATTTCATTATTACCATGCTTCATTGTTCAGGTTTTCAGAAGATTCCATTTCCTAAAACTTTAAAGTAATGTTTTAAATGTTTTGCTTTGGAAATGTGCAGAAAAGGGACGCAGAAGTTTTCTTTTTAATATCAATGATTCTTAATTCTGCATTTGTTCTTTCAAGACATTTCTCAATTTAAAATAAGTTATTGTTTTTTTTTTCCCACAAAGAATATAATCACTGTTTCAAAGAATAGCATGTTATCTTGTACATGTATTAAAGTCTTTTTTACTTGGAATTCATTAAAAGATTATTGGTTAAATTTCAGCTCAACTGGAATTTTTATTAATTTTTTTAAATTATAACATTATAATCTTACCAGAATCTTAACTTAATAACATTTATTTCATGGGCTCATATATCTGTTTGAAAGTAATAAAAACGTATTTTTTTTAACTCTCCTGCAGTTAAACAAAGGAAGATCAGTTCTGCTAGACAGTATGCTTATACACAGTTTTCTTAAAGGCATCATGCCAACATCAAAAGACATTTCAGAAGACCTCTTTGTGAAGTGGTCTTGACTTATGTTCAAATCTTAACACGATCATGATGTAAACTGATTTGGAAAGTCACAAGAATATAGATCATCTCTGAAAGCTTTTGTGGGAATATACAATCCTCTTTTGTCTCTGTCAACACCATCACTTATGCCTCAGATATGTGACAGGACATTATAACTGGGTGAACTGCAGCTAACTGAGCAATGTGAACACTTCTTTGAGGTTTGGCAAAAACCTGCTCAAAATGATGCTCAAAAGTTCTGACACAAAAAAAGTAGATCTGTTAGGTCCTCCACTGGTCTCAATATAGTATGATGGGCCCTCTGGTGTTGCATAACAATCCCTAGGATGAAAATGTCATTATTGTAAAATGTTTGTTATTTGTCCTGTTAAGTTTCCTTGGCCGAAGATATAATTCTAAATCTAAGAAGAAAAACGTGCTACTAACATTTTGGTTGTAGTTCAAGTACAAACATATGCAGAAATTTTGCAGGTGGTGCACATAGAAACCAGAAAAATGAATACCCTCTGACGTGGGGTATTAGAGGGGCATGGATATCCTGGCAGATTCAGGGGGCTCAGCACTTTACAGGGGCCCCTAAAGATGAAAAATAAACTATACACCAGGTCAGGGGGCCCAAGACAAGATTCTGTCATGGGGCCCAATTGCCTCTATCCTGCTAATAAACTGGAAGCCTGGCATATCATTCAGATTTCAGAATCATTTACATATGGATTGTACAGGGAGGTTAAGCATCATCAACATTACTAGGCAGCACTGTAACAGAATGTTATGACTGACAGTCATCAGAACTGCTAGATCATAACCCCTGAAGCACAGTGGCATAATGATGTGTTATGTATTTTTCATCATGGCAAGCTTTCTCTTCCTCTAAACCACTTAAAAGGTCTATTATTTTCATATATCAAAATATCTGCGCATATATCAGCCCCGATTTCAAATAAAGTATTGGCTCAAGGGTACATTTTAATGAATATTGTCTTGGAGAACTGGCCATTTATACAAACTCTTTAATTCCCATTTCGCTTTCGAGCAAGCAAAGAGACACACCACAGCCACAGCTAAAAAAGTTCTTACCTGCTAAAACATTAAAGACACAAGCTATGAATGTTAAATGATTAGTAAAACAATAAAAAATTGTACACTTAAATGAATAAATTAGCCTAAAGGCTGATGAGAAATGTTCAAGATATACGCGACGTTCAAGAGGTGCTTCATTCACATCACTATTACAAAACAATTTAAGGCAATATTAGACAAAACAAATTAAAATCTATTGCCCCAACCTACATTTCGAGGCCACAGAGTTAATGTATTAAAAATACCCAATTTAGTTTTCAATCACTATTCTTTGTAAACGCAATATCTGAACATTGGTTACTGATAAGAAAGTTGATTCGGTCCAATATTATTTATATATTTTATTACGCTATAAAAACAAACATTACTGAGAAAGCAAAATTAAGGGCAATGGGAATATTAGAGTGCAGAGTAGGAGGTAAATCAGGAGTAAGGGGCTATGTAAATAATGAATACATTGCTGCAGGGCAATGAATAAAGGTGCCAACCAACGTGAACACTGGCTGGTCTTTATTACTCTTAATTCCCTTTATAAAAATCACCTTAGGCCTAGCAGAACCTTTTAGTATAACTTTAACAATTTACACATTTAACAAAGTTCCAAATAATAAAAACAAATCTTAAAACTTGAATCATTCAGAAACCAATGCCAAGTGCAACACTACGGCATTTATTTATACAGCAGACACTTGTGTCCAAAGCAACAAGGGACCAATGGTGAAGTCACCCTGTCAACCACAGGGTTCAAACCAGTAACTGTGCTGTCAAAAGCACCGGGTCCTAACCTGCAGAGCCAAACACACAGCATCCCTATTAGTGTGACATCAGCAACATGGTTATTACAAACGTTTCCCACCCCAGGGATGATGAGGATGCCCCCCCTGAACTGGGAGGTAGCAGGTCCAAGCTATTTAATGAGAACAATAGGCCATTCTCAGGGCTTTGTGTTATTTGGAACTTTCCAAGATGTACCCCACCATCCATATATCTTACAAATCCCATCTCCAGCTACACAGTTCCCATTTCCCGGTTCCTGGATCGTAATTGGATCCTGGTTTCTTGCTCTTTTCTGATCAGTTCCTAGTTCCTGTATGTATCAATCTGCCATCAATCCTTCCCCTGCACGTCTCACTTTGAGGCCATCTATAGCCATGAATGCCATTGTCTACATGCTCCTTTCAATATCTTCTTCCCATAGACTCCCGGTTTGTCAAAGACCCGGAGGGTTGCTGGGCCTTAAGTTTTGATAATATTTCTGTTGATTCTTCAGTAAAATATGATGAGTTGCAACAAGATCACTAACTCTGACACAACAATTAGAATTTGTAATTCATTTATAATGTCATAAGGGATACACATGGTGGCATAGGAAGAACACCCACTTTCAAATACCCATATTAAAATGCAACATATGGAAAACGTAAACTCGATGAGAAATTATTTGAATATGTTTTACTGTACCATTTGTTTTTCTTCATCATATCGCTAATAAAACAACATACTAATGTCTGCGTATATAAAAGCCCTATACGATGCATTAGTTGCATTTATCCGGTACAAAATGCTTGGAAACACAAGGTAGTTTCTGTGTTATTGCAACTATACTATAATTCAGTATAAAAAATCCATAGAGGTCTAAATAAAGCCAGTGTAACACTTTGATATTAGTGATAATGCAGTGCGAGAGGGGGCAGGGGGTGTGACTAGGAGGTGTGATATAGGTGGCCGGGGTTTTTCATGTGAATGCATCCCTCCTGACACTGGCTTTTGACTGATTTTAATTAGTGTGTTATGTGCTTGTTTGCTCCGGTAAATTCGATCAGATGCCGGATTCCTGGTTCCCGGTACAGTTGCTGTCAGTCACTCGCCCATTGAAATGTCTGCTTACGTTTGTTTCCTTTACCTGCTGTGTGAATCCCATTCTTAGCCAATCTCTGTAAACTCGATGTAAGACCGGGCCCGCCCGCCAGACCCCTACAGGCTCGCCAGCACCCTGTCCTCTCCCTGTGTCATGTGCAGCTCTTACCACCCCAACTCCAGCATTTTGTACATACTTGTTCAAGACAAGGTCATACAGTACAATATCTGGAAAATAATTATATCTGAGGATTAAAAAATGAGATGTGTGCCGGATTTGAAGCAAGATTTTTTTAGCCATATTATGGAAACGTATTTTCGAGGTTCATTAAAATCAAGAATAGATCAAATCAGCAGGATGATCTGGACGACCTCATTATATGCAGCTGTCTCTAACCTTAGAGCCATTCCCTTCATCCATTTTCATGGCTGTTGTGCACATTGTACAACAAAATGGGACGCATTCCTAGTTATTTCTTTGAGCAAAATGTATTTGAATTTTCAAAATGGGACAGATGAGAGGCTTAGATTCATTATCTAACTTCAAAGTTAATCTGTTCTGGTCCTAAAAGATATAAAATGATTATATTTTGCCTACTTTATGTATCCTCCTGTAGCTAACAACACAATGTTACTCATACAATGCTCTGATGATATTAATGCAATATCTTATGCATTATAAACTGTCCATATTTATTATGCTGTGCGTATTTCTTGTTTATCTGGGAATTTTTCCTTGGCCGTCTAGCATCAGAAACTGGAAACAAAGATGTTGCGAGTGACAATAAAAATGATGTATAGAGCTGGTGACAATAAAAAACAAAACACTTCACGTAAAGCAGTCATTATACTGCATTATACATATCTTCATAATGCATTATATAGTGCATTCATAAAGTATTAAAAACCCGGCTATAACTATTTACAAAAAGGCATAACACATTATAACCATATAGATTATGCATTTAGAATCTTCTATGACGCTCTCATCTATAATGCACTATAAACACCTTCATAATGCAGCACAAAGCATCCTTAATTCTTATACCATTATAATGCATTATGAAGGTATCTGTAGCGCATTATAGAAGAAACCTTCAAAGAGCATTCATAATGCCTGAGAAACATGGCTTTAATGTGTCATGTCTTTTTATAAATATTTATAGTCGTGTTTATAATACTTTATGAATGTGCGACAATGAATTATATGAATAATTGCTTTATGAATATGGGCTTCATAGAAAGTGTTACCAAAAAAATATGAATAACGGATAACTGTGAGCAGGGCAGAGCACGCCTGGAATTGTTACTCAGCTTCCGGTGTGATTACCTGGGCGTATTCAGTTCCCCTTTTCAGCTATTTTAGGTGCCCCTCCTTTTTGCCGGCTTCAGTGATTACCCCATCCCTGCTCTAAACTCAGCCGGCCCAGAAAAGAGCAAATCCCCAATAACGCTATCTGGTTGGCTGCCAGGCCCGTGTGTCGCAAGGTGCCACCGCTGTCCCTGTCAGACATGCTCATTAGCAACAGCGGCAGGTGCTCCCCGCATCAGCAGCAGCCGGAGACGCCATGATTGCCTAGCAAGGTTCAAACAAAGGGTAGCGCAGCTGTCCTGTAGCTACAAACTAGGAAGACAGCAGGATGGTACTGGTAAATGAATAGTAATAATCGTAAGGAGGCCGCTTTGTGTTCCACAGTTCTTCTGCTTCCTTTCATTCTACATTTCAGTCACTGCTAGAAGCAAAAAGCAAAAATAACTTGAATATGCTATACCATGATAAGTCATACACTACACGGACAAAAGTACTCGGACATCTGACCATTATACCTGCAGGAACTCTTATGGCATCCCATGTGAAATCCATATGCATCAATATAGGGCTGGTCCCCCCTTTGCAGCTATAACAGCTGCCACTCTGGGAAGGCTTTCCATAAGATTTAGAAGTGTGTCTGAGGGAATTGTTGCCCTTTCATCCAGAAGAGCATTTGTGAGGTCAGGCACTGATGTTGGACGTGAAGGCCTGGCTCACGATCTCCATTCAAGTTCAATCCGAAGGTGTTCAATTGGCTTGAAGTTAGGGCTCTGTGTGGGCCAGTCAAATTCTTCTACACCAAACTTAGCCAACCATGTCTTTAGGAACCTTTCTTTGTGTGATGGAGCACAGTTATGCTAGAACAGAAAATGGCCTTCCTCAAACTGTTCCCTCAAAGTTGGAAGCATAGAATTGCCCAAAATGTGTTGGTATGCTGAAACATTAAGAGTTCCCTTCACTGGAAATAAGGGGCCAAGCCTAACCCTTGAAAAAGAACCCTATACCATTATTCCTCCTACACCAAACTTTACATTTGGCACAATGCAGTCAGGCAGGTAATGTTCTCCTGGCAGCCGCCAAACCCAAACTGGTCCATCAGACTGACAGACAGAGAAGCATGATTCATCGCTCCAAAGAACACATTTCCACTGCTCCAGTCCAATGCTTTACACCACTCCATCTGACGCTTGGTGATGGGAGGCTTAATTACAGCTGCTGGGCCATGGAAGCCCATTCCATGAAGCTCTCAGCACACAGTTTTTATGCTGGGGTTTATGGTAGAGGAGGCTTGGAATTCTGCAACAGAGGGCTGGCGACTTTTACACCACAAGCACCTCAGCACTCATTGACCCCACTCTGTCACTGTACGTGCACTGTCACTTTGTGGCTGAGTTTCTATCGTTCCCGAACACTTCCACTTTGCAATAACACCATTTACAGTTCACCATGGAATATCCAGCAGGGAAGAAATTTCACAAACTGAAGTATTGCAAAGATGGAATCCTATGACAGTACCATGCTTGAATTCACTGAGTGGCCCATTCTTTCACAGATGTTTGTAAACCTGACTGCATGGCTAGGTGCCTGATTTTATACACCTATAGTAAGGGGTCTTGATGAAACATCTGAATTCAGTGATTCAGAGGTGTGTCCCAATTGTGTTTTCTATATTCCATTTAATACTCTTCAAATCGTCTGCTTCAGAGTCCAAACGAAATACAGCCAACGCTCCTGCATCGCGACTTTCCCATTCCAGATACTGTGGGGTCAGAATAAGAATTTAAATAGGAATTTTTCGGGAGTGTTACAAAAGTCACAGATGACATGTGAAGACCAACAGATGAGACACAAAAGGTTTAGAAATGCATACATGCATAAAAGAGTTCGGAGGACGCCAAGCGCGCTTACGGCAGCATCTCACATGATATCGCAGTGATTTTTGTATCTCTTGTATTTCCGCTATTGCTCGCAAAGGGGAACGAGGGGATCAAAAATTTTTGCAGATCGAGGGGGCCTGGCCCTAACCCCCCCAATGTGGAACGGTCAACCATCATTCATTAGCAATGCGTACGAAACCTCAGTTGTCGATTCTGATAACAAGCTACTGTTCCTCCTCCTCTATCTTTTCTTGATTTCTAAATGAGCTGTACTGATATGTTAAGAGGTGTCTGAGGAATTCAGGATTTCCGACTAAAATTATTACTTCTTCCTCTAAGATATAAATAAGACACAGCGTTTTGAATATCAAATCCACTTACATGGTGTCATATAATATTTATGAATGATCATAATTAATCTCAAAATAAATTGGCAGTCTGCAGTATATTTGGAAAGCTTCACCAAATTTCATTTTATTACTTTGATGAAAAAAAATATTTGTCTCTGTTGCGGAAGCTTTTTTCTTACCCAAGGTTTATTTTGTTTTCCTGAGAGGAAGGCATAATTTATATATAGTAATTATTACAGTAATAAAACAAAACTGCAATTTAGTGTATTGATTATTTTTATTGCTCAGCCTTTTTTAACACTAAATTTAATGCTGAGTATTACAGCTTTGGGCTGGGGAGGCAGAGATTACAGAAATAATGGATACCATTTCGATACCCTGTAACACACTATAAAAAGTCATATAATTCATTATCTTTAGCTTAATTCAGTGCCATATAGCAGTGGCAGATCCAGTTTGTTATTTATTCCACAAAGACATTTAGACAAACAAATGCTGCACTCCAGGCCAGACGTATAGGCTAGTATAAGATACCTTTGTGTTATCGCTAGGCACATTACACACTGCACAAAATTCCATATTCACAGCCACTAAAAATTCCTAATGAAGACAAGGCAGCATATTCTAAATGGCATCCGCTATATTATGTGTGTGTATATACTGTATATATGAACATATGTATATATATATATATATAGATATATGTATATGTGTGTGTGTGTGTTTTCTGTGTACCTTTATACATTCATGTAAAGCAGTCACTCAGTTCTTTTCAAAAACCTGCTATCAGTTATATTAATGTGAAAAGGTGCAATAAACAGGAAACCATTCTTTTCTTATTTTTTTTCCAAAAACAGAAAAATGAACACATCATAAAACCAATTATCAGATAAGCTATAAGGTACCGCAGCATTCAGCCATGCATTGGCAAGTCCGCATTGGTGTCTGCCTGCATTTTTTTTAAATGACCTGTGTACAATTTACTGCTTCGATAAATACTATGAAATGATATGCTTATAAGAGAAACACCTCACGTACAGCACTGTGTGTCCCTGTTATTGATGACGAACACACTCCTGGAGAAGTTCTCCATCTTATTTTTGTCGTTAATCTCTTTCAAGTCTATCACCATTTTCCTAACCTCGGCGTTGTCATATCGTGCATTAGCGTATTAGAATCTCATCTGTATTTACCCCATTATCACCATCAATCAATATTTTCAATTTTTATTCTGGATGCCTCACTCGGCATAGTCATTGAGACAGAGAACTTTGTGCTGGCATGTAATTAGAGAATGTAATAATTGCAAAACTGAACACAGAGAGGGACTGTCATTTATTCTGCCATCACGACCAGAGTAAAAAAAGATTACTGTTTCTTCCCTCTGTGATCACCGACTACTGGAGTAAATCGAGATCGCCTGTAAATGTTAAGTAAATTCTCTCCTCTGAAATCCATGAGCTGTTCTTTTGTTACTTTTTGATTAATCTCATTAAGGCAGGGAGGTCAATGGATATTAACACCGACAAAAACGTAACACTGACAGAACATGTGAGATCTGCTCAGACAGGACTTCAGTCAGCTGGGAATGAACAGTTCCGCTAGCAGCGGCAATAGCGTGTGATTTTTATTTCCGTAATTTACTGCCGGCGATGTGCCGTCAATGGCAATTTAAAAACAATTACGCAGCAAGCTATAATATATCCCCATGTAGACTGATGAAAAGCTTGCAAATCTAGTTTTGTGCCTTTGTGTGTTGTTTAGTCAATTATTTTTATGGTTCTCCTGATCTATTGCAAAGGTGCAGGAGTGGGTGCCACTGGCCATGACGAGAGGGGGGGGTCAGGTGGCCAGGGTGTTTGCCTTCATTACTCTCACCTCCTTGTATAATTTCTCAGTGTGTTGTGTTTTGTTTTGGTCGTGGACCCTAGCTGTATGCTGTGTGCTTCCACCTGAACTTCCTACCTGCGACTGTTTTCTTCATTAGGTATCTTCTGCCGAAACTGCTCATTTTTTTTTTTTGTTAGTGTTAAGTTGAACTTGTTTCATTAATAACAGCCAGATATCTGGTTAATAACAGGCAAACATGCCTCCTTGACTAATCACTGTGTCACGAGATGTTGTTTTCCATTCCAAACAAAGGCTTTCTCACAAATGATTTACATTTAGGTTAGGTCCAACATCAAAATAACAGAATAGAGAATACAGACAAGGGTCACAAACAATATATCACGATTGTAAAATAAGGCTTATGCCTCACAGTTCTTAAGGACACCACATATAAGCATTAAAAACTTAAATAATATTAAATTCATTTTTTTTCGTGTAATTTATCCTAAACTGCAAGTGTTTTTTGTCAGGCAAAACAAAATGAAATCAGTTAGCACAGGCAAAGCCATGCTGGTATTTTTTATTCTGGCACAAGGTTTTCTGCAGCAGCCTAATTAAATTGTTAAATTGACATGAAAGCCAAATAATGTACATGAGGGCAGAAACTTCTTCAGAATGACGGATAAATAACACTTAAATCAATATTACAGAATTTCTGCTTTCTAGTTGAGGCAAAAGGGCCTAGATGGGTCTAGATTTGCCTAGTCAGTCACTCCTGAGCCATCCCCCGACAGGACAACGCTTCGGGCCCCTGTCTGGCTGAAGGAGGGATTCAGCCCACTTTTAGGCCTTCAGCATACTGGAACAGGGGATCCTCTGGTGTGAGCTTCACCTTACATGTTTTTCCTTGAAGCCTATTAACCTTTCCATACCATGTTAAAGAGAACTGTTTCTACAGCAGGGGCATGGAGGGGCACGGATACCATGACAGACTCAGGGGGCCCAGCACTTTGTGGGGGACCCACAAAGACTGAAAGTGCCAACCCCTGGCAGGTGATACCTGGCTGCTCCCCTGTTCTACAGCATGATGATTCACCGACATGTCTGCCTGTTGCAGTGGTGGTGGCGGGATGCCAAAGCAAATGGCGGCAGTTGCAATAACAAATCCTGGTTTGGCCTTACCTGAGCTTAGACTGCCTGCTTTACTAAAGACTTCAGTCCGACTCCCACCTGATCCCTGCGTTTTAATGGCTACGAACTCGCTAATTGAATGACTTATCGCTGAGCTTTAATGACCCCTGATTCTGAAATCTCTTTGGTCTCCATTGTTGAGTCTTTCCCGGGAATTTGCTCGCTGTCCATGGACTTTCAGAAAGCCACTTGTTCTTATAGTGAAAAGATGAGAAACTTCACTATTGCACTGAGAACAAGTAATTGTGTGGCTTATTAAGGGTAATTTTGTAAATCTGTATGAATTTCGGCTTATCATGGGTTTGAATATAGCACTTTGATCATGAAGTTTTCAATTTTCTTTCATGTTTCTTTATTTCAGCTATTTTTTTACTTTGAATATTTGGAGCAGGTTGTGTATAATAAATATTATGGTCTACTTCAAAGTAATTGCGGAGGTCTGAATACTTTTGCATGTCAGCTCATGTTGCAGTGTTATCTGCGTACTTTAAGAGTGAATATCACAGTATAGACATTGCAAATTCACTGAAGAGGGAAACATACTTTTATTGACTGGCATTGTTAATAATAGTCGCGGTTAATTATTGTCACTTGTTAGTCACTGGTTAATTATGCTTCAAATTATGCAAGGCTTTCCAATGATGCAAAATGTAAAATAACAAAGACAACGCATATGTCTTCCAATAGCTTATTCTAAGCAAAGTCATGGGAGCTTCAGGCCTTTCGCAGGAAGTACAGGGCACAAGGCAGCGGTACACCACAGATGGGATGCCATCCGATCTGAAGGTCTATGACAAGCACTCCACAACGCAGGACTGGAACCCCCAATCTAGCTGCTAGTACCACCACCCAGAAACAACATCCTGGCTGGCACATGGCAATATTCCAGTTTAAAGTCCAAGTCATTGACGGAGAAGCACAAAAATAAAGTAAGACATAAAGAGGTGGCACAATTAGGCTTAACCGCACTCGATCTAAAGTCTGTTTGCCAAAATCATTTTCAGATTTATGGGATCTTTCTTACTGTGGTTCCTCATAACTGCAGAATAGATTGATATCAGAATATAGTCTTATTAAAGTACTTTCCCAAGTTTCTTCCCCCCTCTCATCTCTTTGCACATCTCATACTGTATGTTGTGTTTCCAGCTTCTTTATCTTACCTTATTGCTGATATCCTTTCCTCTCGTATCGTCTCAGGTTTGTAGGGCTTTAACTGTTTCAAAGCCCCTAAACGCATCCATTTGTTCAACGGTTCGGCTCCATTTTTAGTAGATTGATAGCGGTTTTGAAAACGGCAGTTTGGGAATGCTGCCATTTCCTAGGTATCAGAATCAATCATCTGGGGCCCAACAATTTCACAAGCTACAAATTTAAAGTTACAAGGTGCGGTTAGAAAACCAGATTGATCAAAAAGGTGGGATTGGACAAGTGGATATGGATAATGGATGGACGGCGTGCAATTTACGGGCTAAAACAAAAAAAATTCTGCTTACATTAAAAATGTAATTAATGTCACAGCCAGAAGGAACCAGAGACAATGGTAGGTATTGGGGCGAAGAAGAGCTTTATTTTGCTGTACAGCCCAAACAGGGGAAAACAAAGGGGCCATGCAGGGCCAAAACACTGGAACTCAGATATAGGGAAATCACAGGCATACACAGGGGATTATGTCAATGACCAGACTGGGGAGCACAGGACTGGGAGGCACTCTTATACAGGACTAACGAGGGGCAAACAGGTGGCAGCTGGAGTGATCCACAGGAGGGCTGATGTTAATGACCAGACTGGGGAGCACAGGACGGGGAGGCACTCTTATACAGGACTAACGAGGGGCAAACAGGCAGCAGCTGGAGTGATCCACACGAGGGCTGATGTTAATGACCAGACTGGGGAGCACAGGACTGGGAGGCACTCTAATACAGGACTAACGAGGGGCAAACAGGCGGCAGTTGGAGTGATCCACAGGAGGGCTGATGTTAATGACCAGACTGGGGAGCACAGGACGGGGAGGCACTATTATACAGGACTAACGAGGGGCAAACAGGCAGCAGCTGTAGTGATCCACACAAGGGCTGATGTTAATGACCGGACTGGGGAGCACAGGACGGGGAGGCACTATTATACAGGACTAACGAGGGGCAAACAGGCGGCAGCTGGAGTGATCCACAGGAGGGCTGATGTTAATGACCAGACTGGGGAGCACAGGACTGGGAGGCACTCTTATGGCGCTTTTCCACTGCATAGTACGGCACGACACGGTTCAGTACAGCTCACTTTGGTTTGGCTCAGTTCGG
>JAODKN010000104.1:6954169-6987760 GCA_026774425.1 Petrocephalus zakoni | reverse complement strand
GTGATCCACACGAGGGCTGATGTTAATGACCAGACTGGGGAGCACAGGACTGGGAGGCACTCTTATACAGGACTAACAAAGGGGCAAACAAGAGGCAGCTGTAGTGATCCACACGAGGGCTGATGTTAATGACCAGACTGGGGAGCACAGGACGGGGAGGCACTGGCAGCTGGAGTGATCCACAGGAGGGCTGAAATGAGATGCAAGACAAAACCAGCAGTAGACGTGGCTCGTTTCCGACCCTGGGGGGAGACTGGGAGGGGCAGGAAGGCAGGGCATGACAATTAAAAGATCAGTAATTAATTGGTTGCAACATTTGTGCTTCTGCCTTGTGTACATATTTTATTGCACATTTACCTAATACATCAACTAATAAATAATTTAAATACTCCATTATCTATTGTCTTTAATCTGTTGTCTGAAGCAGTAAAGGTAGGCATTGTGTTTTGATTTTTATGCCACATTGTTCTTATCAGTTATTCTCTGTCATTGTTTATGTACACTGCGAGCCTCTAACAACGCATCATTTTTAGCAGGAACATAACGATGAGGAGATCGGATCGAAGTGCAAAGCGGGGCATCCAAATGATCCACAGACTAAATGCAGAAAAACGGTCAGACCCAGGCATGCCAAAAGCATAAGTTAGAAACCAAACACAATTGATCAGTAAAAACTGACTTGAAAACAAGCAGGCAAAAGAGTTCTAAATGAAATCCAAACTCAGAATCGGCAAATATAAACAGATCTGTGAACAGGCAGTAAAGGAATCCAGACAAGACTCCATGATGGCAACAAACACGCAATAAACTCACAAAAGTTCAAAGGGAGGAGAAATTATATAATGAGCTGAATGTCAAATCTGACAAGCAGCACACAATGCCAACACTTTGGGATCATGAACTTGGGGTGAGGGGGGATGCAGAACATCTCTCACCAGCATCCTGGACCCCTCCCAGCCCTTCAGGCACCTGTCCTTTACCTAGCCTTCAGCAAAGCCCTGGCTGAGCCAGTAGGCTGAGTAGTAGTAAGTCGAGTGATGGAGGAGGCCCAGTGTCTGCACATAGGAAATATAGGGGTGTAGTGGACAGGTTACCCTAGGGAGATGTGAAAGGTGGAGAGCAGTTGGTACTAAGGTGGCATTCGCAACTGGTAGGTTATTTTGAAGTATTGGAGGATCTCGAAAGGGTCAATGTACCTTGTAATAGGGAGTTAGCTGACATTTGCAATCAGCAACGTTCCTTTGAGTGCCTTCATCTTGCTGTAATTAGATGCTGGTAGTTTCTCGGAGCTGTTCGCTCCTCTTAAACCAGCCATCCACCACAGGGAGATCCGCTGGCCCTACTTCATAAGGGAAGTGCGGTCTGGTGGCCTAGAAAGCACTGCAGATAGGAACAGAGGTATGTGCTGGTGAGCACTGAACATATTCTGCCCTGGCCAAATACCTACTTTGGAAACATGATCAGAAATATCTGCATTTGTGACATTTCTGGCAGCTCCTGAGTTGTTTAACTGGCATCAAGGTAGAAGAGAGCCATTGAGACAAGACAGCCCCCAATGCTATCTCAGAAACATTCACTTCTACTATGACAGGGAGAGAGCCGCTGCTCACATGAACCCCCAGTATTTTATTTGGATACATTTGGATTCATTCATCCTCCCAACAAGTAGACCTTTGTATATAAATTATTAAGTTGTGTGCCCCCCACCCACCCTAATATTAAACTCTCTCCTATACCATTGCCTATGTAGATTATTACAGATTGTTCAATCATGTCACAGAATATTTGACAAACTGGAAGACAGAGGGGGCGTTAGCGGCCTTACGATATTACCAAGTATTCACAGTGCCCTCTAGTGGTGATAAGAGCCACTCATTCATAAAAAGTGAAATGCGCTCCTGAGATGCAACTCAATATGGCAGCAGCACAGACCTCTTTTATGGATCAAGAAAAGCAGGTAACGATACTTTGCCATGACATCATTGGCCCCCCAACCTTCTTTTCTACAATGAAAAGTGTGGAAACTGCAGACAAAGTACAGAGGCGGATTACACAAGTTCTGGGGGCTTCATGGATATGCTCAAGAGCCTCAGATTCAGGATGAGACAATGGGTAATTTTAGCTTTGAGAAAGCAATGCACCAGGGAGCCATACAATGGAGCAGGCCCGGGTAGGCGTGGAGGAAATGCTGCCACCTTTGTTTTACTGAATACCTCTTGGAACTCGATTCTGGGGTCGATATTTAGGGCTTTTCACAAAGGTAGCACAGCATGGTAAGATTAAGCACTGGGATCAGCAGAGGCGGCTCCACAGTCTGCTTTTTCCGGGATATAGATGGGTCATGCTGGCATAGCCATGGACGTCCAAGAATGAGGGACAGTAGAGCGAGCAGCTGCACTGTTGCTCGGTGAATCACGCCCGCCAGCACAAGCGTAGCTCCATGGATAATTTTCCCAATTCCCACAGGCTGGAAAATAATTTTCAAGGGGGGTTTGATGCATTGGGGGCTAATAACTAACTGTTTAGAAGTATCAGCATTAATGAAATTCTCAGCCGCTGCTGAGTTGTGTAACGGACAGGGCAGCGGAGGTACATGTATCCTGAACCTCCGGAGTACAGACGGACCCACTGTGAGATATCTCCTCTGCATGCCCGTTCGGACTTTAACAAGAAGCACAAAGAGATATATGCATGCTATATATACAATATATATCACTTTTATACAAAGGAAATTTTAATGCTATGCTTGGCTGGGCAAAAAATGGGGTATATTAGCTGTTAATAAGTATATAGCCTGTAGGCTTTTTATCTGTTATACTTTATGGTTAAACAGCCAACAAACTGGAAAAGTAGTTTTATCTAATTAAAAATACATTCCTAGACTAGCCCCTTGGCAGATTCATTATTATTTAAACAGTCTGGCCTTGAGAGAACATCGTCTTTTAAAAGATACATATCATATTCTAAGAAGGTTAATGATGCACAACGAAGATGCAGATTTTACAATCGGTGTATTCAATGTCTTTCTTGTTTGATAAATATTAGTATTTATATAAACATTTTAACAATATAAACATGGTATTTCAACCAGTACGAGTGACCACTCACTCTCCAGCACCTTAACCTAGTGAATAAAACTACTAATTGATTGTTGAGTAATGAAATTAATTGATTGATGCTAGATTATTGAATCATGAGTGTTGCTTCATTCTTTCTGCTAGTTTCTTTCTGCCAAACTGTGGTGTATGTGGCTATGCCTCAATTTAATTGGAAGCTGCTCTGTTGATTGAAAGATTATAGCAGAGTGGGGAGAAACATAAATGGTGCTTAGTAATCTGTTGCAACATCCAAGTGCAACCCATGCATCCATACATCCTATTACCTATTCCACAAAGAATAAGGCATTAGGCTGGAGAACACTTTGGACGGGACGCCAGTCCATCACTAGGCAGACTCACGCATACGCTCACAAATTATGGGTATGAGAGTGGGACTCAAACTCTGAACCTTAGATGTATGTGATGCAACAGTGCCAACCACTAAGCAACTACGCTCCCTAGTGCTATAAGATGTTCCTACACATTCTGTTCTATGCAAAGTCTATGCTACCGTGATTTCATTTTACAGACCAGTGTGTACTACAGAGTATCTGATAAAGATGAACTAGTTCCATAGAATTGACATCCTCCCTAATTCCACTCAACACTACACCAAGTTTACTTAAGAGTGCAATGGAAATGCTACAGGCAGGTACTTTAGTTGTCATGTAAATACAAAGCTATGATGTAAGAAGTGTGGTGGAACAGTAAACACTAAGCACACTTTTATGGAACCATGACATCTTTAAAGCAGCAGCTGCCCCTGCCAGGGCACCATGATAATGTGGTCTTCGATATCTGGAGTGTCTTCATGGGCTGAACATCAGGCCTTAGCTTGCCAATAAGCCAAGATCTGGACAGGCGCCCCAGAGCCCAGGGGATCTTCATGCCGTTTCCCACAAAGACTGAGGAGTACTTGCTGAAAGAGGAAGGTTCTCCACAGCGCGGCCTTCAAGCCTCCCTGCCTTGCACACAGCCGGTAATTAGACCAATGGGAGCTCATTTGGAGCTGTTTGTAGAACTGAACAGCAGCTCTCAGATTCTTTGTTGTGGAAAGACAGAGGCATCATAGAGACGACAAATTCCTTTATGTTGCTACATGAGCGTAGTCAGCTGGGGGGAAGAAGGGTATCCCCTATTTTTCTGAAGGCTCAATTACAGTTGACAAGTAGAATATTATCAGTAAAATCACACACAAAGCTGCTTCTTCATTTAGTGGTGCATATTCACGGCTGACTATTCCCTGCAGCATGCCTGGGACCTACGGCCATCGCACTCGCATGTGAGCCCGTTTGAGAGATACCCACAATGCAAGCCGGCTTTTCTCATCTAACGGTGACTTTTTCCTTCGGCTCACTTGGCTTTTCTGTGTGTGGTTGGGTTGCAGCTCAGACATTTTCAAACTGCATCGGTTTGTTTGTGAATTCCGTAAATTGTCGCCTGCTTATACTTATATAAGTAAATGTGTCTTCATTTTTCAGATAGTTACTAAAAATACAAGCGTCTCCCTCCAACGTCTAAGCGACAGATGTAAGACGATTTATTGCTGTCCTTCATCAGAATGTGCTGAATTTAAATACATCTGTCAGCTTTGCCGATTCCCTCAAGCCCACTCTAGGGCTTTAATCTTCACTGACCATATCTAGGTGTTAAGCCCAGCATACAACACAACATTTCACTTGAATTCAAAAAGTATACGTGTCCTTGACAGAAATCAAGGCACTGTTTTCTGAAAAAAAAATAAATAAATGCTTCTTGTTGGCTCCCGGTACATTCAATGCAATCTATGTCCTTTTATACTGTAATATAACATCGGAAATGTGTTGCAAGTTTCAATCCCCTTTGTATTAAAGCACACAAGAACCCTGAGGTACACCTTGGCAATTCAGCACATGCACACACACACACACACACACACACATACTGTACATGAACACATGCCCCGCTGAAATTAATATTAGCAAAATCTTTGACCTGTGTAATTAAGTTTTCACACGCTAACCCTCTTCAGATGACGTCCATTAAAATTCAGTTGTATTCTGCATTATTCCATTGCAAAAACCTTGCAATAAAATGCTGCAGCAAATTTTATTAATGATATTTGAACACCGATGCACATTTTGTGATATCAAAATTAACGAGAGCATCGCTGCCTTGGATTTCCTGCCGTAAACATGAATGTAATCCAAATAAAATAAAATAATACCAGCGCACCTGTAAAAAGCTCCATATTGAAACTGAAAAGCATGAAATTAATATTTACATTGAGGGAAGAAATGATAGAATGCAGGGATATGCCCAGCAACACAGAAGAATGGCTTCCAGGAGATGACAGAAAATGTGCAAAAACATTAGCCGTCAGTGTGGAACACCCTCTACGTGGCAGACGGAAAGGGGATGACTTCACGTCAGATGTAATGACCTTAATTGGGAAGCCAAACACCTCCAGCCACTAAACGTGAAAAAAAATGACATGGATACTTTGAACAGCAAAACCATTTCAAAGGTTATGAAAAAGAATTGGACGAATACAGAATCAATTTATTGGCCAGATAATTGGACAACTGGGATACTGGTCAGTAGGTCAAACATTGTGCAGTGGGATGCAGTCGGCCATTCATTTTTACTTCAAGCTCTTTATAAATCAATAAATAATTATTATGTCCATCTTTCATGTTCTTCGGTTATCCTTTATTTGGCATCCATTCCAATTCTACCTCTCCTGTGTTGTGTCCTGTGCTGCCTGCGATAGATCCAGACCTGCCCATAACCCTACCCAGAATAAGCAGCTCGAAGATGGAAGGATGGCTGAATAGATGTTTCTCTCCATTTTGTCTGCCACTCATACAAAACCACAAATCTTAACTGAAAGTCTGCGCCTCAGTCTGACAGCTACATTAAAGCTTTAAACTTCTAAGGAAATCAAAACCCGGTAAGAAAAAGATTTTAAATTGTTTGAGGAATGAAAAAGAAGCAATGTGGTTTAAAAAGTTCTTTATCTACATCACAAAGCATTATCTTCCCATGCTAGACGTTAGAAGTGAGGACATAAAAGTGCAAATTAATTACGAAGTACATCAATGGGGCTTTACTTCTAATTATGACAATTTCAGGCTTGGCAAAGTCCGATGGGCCAATTTGGTGTAAGGTTAATGGGGTCTCATAATGGTTCTTTTTCTGCTCAAAGTGGCAGCTTTCATTAAATAATGCTTAGTGTGCAACAATCAGCTTGAGTTTAATGAAATCGGATCAGGAAAGCATGCCCATGTGTGATTGATGGGGAGGTTTGAGCTCTTCTAATTCCTGAGGTACACAAACTCCACCAAGAGAGAGTTATTAAAGGAAATGGTGACTCATAGCTTATGCGCTCATCATATAAAGAAAAATATGTTAGCGATCTGCATAGTCAATTAATTATGTATCTTTTATATTACAAAAGTAAGGGTGACACCCTAACTAACCTTTATTTTAGCATTATGATGAATCTGAGTGTTTCCTCTTCACATTATAATCCATATTTAGGTTAAGCAATTAGGTCACCACACCTCGTAACACACTGTGAATTATTATTTTATTAAGATTATTCGTTATGTGTATATTTTAATATTAATTTAGCAATGCTTTCCTTGCCGGGGGGCGGGGGGGGGGGGCTTACCTAAAATTATCAATAATATATTGGTTATACTGAATATATAAAAATTAAAGCATCGCCAAGAAACGGGGTTTCTCCCCAGAAATTTGGACAGGAAGTAGTTATGCGAAAATATATTTCCATTCTAGCAATATCTCTTGCTGCTTAGCAAGCGAGCAGCAGTGGGATCTGCATCATGGCCACAAATCTTAGCAAATCCAAGCGGCATTAGGCGGCACCGGCAGGTATTGTGATCAGAGGAAGGAAAGTTCAGTGCCAGGGAACAAGTATGACTGCAGCTTTGCTCAGTCACGGAAATGTCAGCAGTTAAATTTTGTTTCAAAACAGCGAGCTGTGCAGCATCAGGGAGCATTCCGGTGCGAAGCATCCCCGAACGGGAACGCTATCCAAGCAACTAGTACGTATAAATGCCGACACTTTTCTCGGGAATAAAATATTCAGAGGGTTTTCAATTATCAAACAAATCAAAGATAATTACAAAGGGAATTGTAATGATCCTTAATTATAGTTACAGGGTAATTGTATTATAATAATTATTATGTAATTACAGTGAATCATTATGAAGCCAAAACTACAAAGGGCTCAGTTAGAATAGAAAATGGTCTCCAGGACTATTGGGGACTGTGAAATGTATTTACGGGAGCTTCTATCCAAAGCCTGCATGCTTATCATGAAAAATGGCACAGGCGAAATTACCCAGAAGCCGCCTTGCTTCTGCTGTGTCATCTTGTCCCCGCTGCTTCCCACACAGCTCCACACATATGGTACAAAGACTATTTCCAAGAAGCTACAGTGCCACAGCCGAGTGCTATTTACAGCTAAGGAAGAAAAGACTTTTCACTTTTTTATGTTTATATATTTTATAGTGCAACAAGCAATAATACTTTATAAAAGGAGTAAAGGAGATCTCTACAAAAACACTAAATAACGGACTTTTAGTGCGACTATAAGAAATTTATTGGCCAAGCATGAAAGGCATATTTTTTTTACCTTCAAAGATTTGAATGGCTTATTATTTATTGACATCTGTAACCACCTTAAATGCAAATGATGTTCTCCTGCCCTGTTGTGCTTCACTGAGTGTTTCTTTTTCATCTCCTCGAACACAGCGCAGACTTGTTTCATTATTTTTGCCGCGTTTCAAAAAAGATTCCAATGTGTTGTATTGAAATGACAGCCAGTAAAAAAAAACAGTTTGCTGTACTTCATTCTCCTCAACAGCATATACATAACCTCGCCACAAAATTAGAAAATGTCAAAAGACAGTAGCAAAGGAGAAAGTGTGGCATTCTTTGGATTGGGAGACAAATCATTAGAGGCCTGGAGCCAGCAGAGTGGGAGCCAGCTGCCAGGGAAGGTGTACAAACAAGGGCTTTCAGGTTTTTAAGCTTCACGAGTTTCAACTAATGTTCCCTTAAATACCCGCTTAATTGCTGGGAAAATGACTACAAACAATTTACAAGAAGGGGTCCATTTCTGAGTTACATCTTGAGGAGATTGCCTGTTTTTCTGTTTTACAAACAGTAGCAAACGCAAATTGTCACCAGGCTATAGAGAGAGACAAAGTTTGAACCAGCAGTTGACCCCGCGATGCACTTGATGGTTTTATGTTTGTCTCCGGTTTGTTATTTTAATGATGCCAGTAGAGGATCTGATTTGGGTTTCCAATAATTGGAGTTCTCAACACTTTTATACTATTTAAGGAATGCTTTGATCCAGCTCAGTCATAGCAGAAGCCAGTGAACAGAAGTTGAGACAGTTTCTATAATGACATTCCTCTCATTCCTCGACATTTATAACATTGTCAAACTAACCAGGATATTTGGATTTCAGAAATATACAGTACAAGAAATTGCTTTATATGACTTTTCCAAAATGAGAGGTTTTACCATTTACTTTGGTAATGGATTTGGTAGATGCGTTTGTCATGGTGACAAGTAGCCAGATGCTGCTTTTCAATGTAAAATTATCTCGTAAAGGGACAGATGACACTGGTTTACAAGGTTTTAGTTTTCTTTACAATTTTTAGTGTGCTAGATTTTGTGATGCTGATCACAGAAATTACTTCAAAATTTTCACATTACAAAGGTTTTTGAGAAACGGCCAGTTTTGCTATAATTACTGTAAAATTTTTAAAACATGGGCATTTCACATAACACTGGTCAACAAAGACTTTTTCATAGAACAAGTAAGGCGTGTGCTTTAGGAAATTGTAATGCTAATTTAAGAAATTAAGAAAGTATTTTGCAGTCACCCTTTGTTTTTCAGTGATGTTATTTTAGGCTATATTGATAGTACTTAATTCTTTATTAAGAATGTATGGGAATATTTATGAAAAACAATTAAAATTATTTCTGAACGTTCTTAGGGCTTTATAGAAGGATGCAAAGTACTGTCTGTCTTGCCAGAGTTTACAGGCTGAGACATGTTTGGACATGTTGAGACAGAGTCCTGCTCTCTCTCTGGTACAGAAAAACTATATTAAGGCTAGTGGAGACCCAGTCTACTTGCTGACTTCTGCTGGACCCTCAAAAAGGAATATTCCTGAGGCCAAGTACAGCAGAAAATCACACACCTTTTAGACGAGACACTTCCTACACATATACTGTAAATATACATATAATGTAAGGTTTAATCACGTGCCTCCGAAAATCCTTGTGTGATAAGTATATTCGCATTAGGCATTTGAATTCAGCGCAAACAATACCGCAAGATTCACCAGATTTGGAAACAAAAAAAAGAATAAAAATTTGTTGAACATTGTAATGTGTCGTGATGCATACAAAGACGAATATTAATCCTAACCAATGGAAAAATTTCCGATTTCATTCAAGAGTATGATCTGTTTGATCTTGTCTGGTCAACAAAGTCTTATACACTTGAACCGATCTGGGATGTCTAAATTAATTTACTATAATAAAACTCAGACAGTGAACTCCTTTGTTGGCACAGAATAGAGACTCTGCACAGAGACCCTCCTAGCATTGCGCCATCTAGCCCAGGGATGCATAATGTAGGCAGGCAAAGTTATATCCTATGTCTACCTTTCAGAGATTCAGAGACACTTCCAAGGTGTTTATGCTTAAATCTGGACCCCAGTTCTGTTCAGTCTTGCCCATTACTAGGAGAGCTGGACTCTAAAACTGCCCTGTGCTAGGTGCTGTAGGTGAGAAGCCTTTCCTGCTTTGCCACTTTTCTTTGCTACAAGCTTCCTTGGGAATAACAAGGAGATGGTCCTCTGCAAAGAGCATATTTGAACTGCACACAAGTGCCGTTCCCTGTTTTCCGGGCATTGTTCACTTGGCAATATGGCGCCCAATCAATTCTTTTGTACCAAACTACAGCCAGAGACAGAAATATTATTAAGAAAAGAAGTGTCAATGGTAAATGGTTGGTAACCCAGATGATGCCTTTTTTGAATAATTCCTTGAATGCCAAAAAAAAAAAACCCAAAACGGGCGACTTGCCACATGCAAACTTTCACTTTGTCACGTCTCTCTACAACATGATGTCGTATCTCATGCAAATCAAACCAGCTAGAGTGGGGCCCAGGGCTGAATACTATCATTTTGCATTTTATTTACAGGCAAATAAAATTCCCCTGTTTCTGTCCAATTTAGTCCTTTCTGCATGTCGTATATTCTTGGCTGTCTAAAACCCTTCTCCGTATGAGTCCACATGTACCAAGAGTCTCCTGTCAGCGGTAGGAAGTAAAGAACACTGAGAGGTGTGACGAGATACGGCAACACCGGTCCAGAGGTGCCGGGAAATCACCATCTCATAGGCATTCAGCACATTCCCAAGAAGCATTTGAGCCATGGTTCAGTGAAATACCATGACTGGGTATAGTGCTCCCCTCTGCAGTCAAGCACAATCAAATCCTGTGACTGACAGCCACGATCCACAGAAGGCGGAGCGCAGAACTACCGACTTCCCGCACACTACTGAAAACGCGTACACAGCAACGACGTCAGAGTCAGAGCCGCAGACCATTCTGGGCCCTCTTGGCTAATGAAAGAGACCAAATGTGTTAAATCAACACCAAAAAGTAGAAGAAAAAAAAATTGAATCCAATCTTCATGTTACTTACAATTTAAATACCGAGCTGAATCCAGCCATCTGATTTTTTTTGGTTTTCTCAAGCTTATGAATCGTGATTTTGAACTGCTCTGTTCTAGTATCCCCTTGTGGTGTGTTATTGTAGAATAGTCCATAAAATCATTATCATTTGATTCCTGACAAGCACAGTTACCCCTAAAAGCAAAGCAAAAGAAAAAAAAACACACCAAACTACCTTCCTGGTAGATGGATTCTAATCTGTAAGATAAAACCTTATCTTTTGTAACAGGCATAGCATAGGGCTTCAAATATTTCTGCGAAGTAAAAACTTTATGTTTAATATGTCATGCCATCAGATCTGTATGTAACGCATATAGTCTACTAGGGAACTAGTTCATTTTTATTTGAAAAGCACTATCCTTGCATTCAGCACAGATTTCACACCTGAACGCGAGCGCACTGCCCAGGGTCCCGTGGCCCCTGCTTCGCCACCATTCGTACCTGTATCTTATATATACACCAATCAGCCATAATGTTAAAACCACCTGGCTAATATTGTGTAGGTTCCCCTCATACTGTCAAAACAGCTCTGACCTGTCAAGGCACAGACTCCACAAGACCTCTGAAGGTGTCCTGTGATATCTGGCACCAAAATATCAGCAGCAGATCCTTTAAGTAAATAAGTTGTAAGGTGAGGCCTTCATGGATCCTGACACAGATGCTCAATCGGATTAAGATCTGGGGAATTTGGAGGCCAAGTTAACACCATGAGCCCCTTTTCGTGTTCCTTAAACCGTTCCTGAACTTTCTTTGCAGTGTGTCAGGGAGCATTATCCTGCTGAAAGAGGCCACTGCCACCAGAGGATACTCTTACCATGAAGGGGTGTTCTTGGTCTGCAACAATATTTAGGCAGGTGATAAACCAGCTTGCCCTCTTCCCATAATGCATCCTGGTGTAATCTCTTCCCCAGGTAAACGACACACATGCACCTAATTGTCCACATGATGTAACACAAATATGTGACACAACAGACCAGGCCACCTTCATCCATGGCAGGGTTCTGACACTCAAATGCCCATTGTAGGCCCTTTTGACAGAGGGCAGGGGCACAGCAATGTGTGCCTACACAGAAATCTGTGATGTACTGTGTGTTCTGACACCATTCAGCAATGTGGGGAGGTTGCACAATGGATGGGAAGGCTCACACAAGAGCACGTCAGGATTACAAACGCAATACAGGTACGGGTACACGTGTTGTTAGTATTGTTAGTATTTACACTAACAAATACGTACAAGGCCTATTTGCAGGACATTCACAGAATTATGTACAAGCACTCACAAGCATGCTGGGATATGATAATCCTGCCGATGCTACAATATATATTTTTTGTATATATCTTCTTTAAAAGTGATTTGCAATCCCCAGAACCTTGTGCTGAATGTAAACCGACATGAACCCACATCCCCCATCTGGACACACACCCAAAGCCAAAGTGAGTGCCACAGTACGGCACAACACAAATAGAACAATTAATTATCAAGCTCACGTGACCCAGAAATGGAAGAAGTAGTGGAAACAGAGAAATGGCGACACATGGAGAGACACAGAGGCACCCAAAAATGGAAACAACTGTATAAAGTCCCACCACAAGCCAGCTGATGATGGTGGTGGGGGAAAAACTCCCAGAGGCACCGCACCAAAATCTCACTTTGACTTAGATGCAATTACTGGGTAATGCAGGTTGAATCATATTTCCATTCCTTCACATTTTTTCCCAATAATCACAGAAAGAAAAACAGTTTAAACTCAGATGTATGGACTGCAATGTCACCACGTCACAGCTCTGTTCTCAATGCGAGTGCATGTGAAACTTTATGAAACTGTAATTGTAGTCATTTCACAAATAAAATTTTAGGACATCATACTTTTAGCCTGGTTCAAGCAAAATCAACTTTTTCGTAATATATTTTATTTAACTATAAGGGAATAAGTACAATATTCAATTGACTTGATTTTTATATAGCGCCTTTCGTGACAGAGTCGTCCCAAGGCGCCTTATATGAGTTTGTTGGGATACATTGCAATATCTTTTAGAAAGAACAATACAAAGCAAAACAGAGCAAAACAGAGAAAATGAAAGAAAGAAAGAAAGCCAATTGGCAACGGAGGAGAGGAACCAAAAACGCCCAAGCAGGGAGAAAAAAATACTCTGGGGGTTAAAGGGTCAACTGGCAGCCCACCACCCCGGGCATGCTAACATCACTGAAACAGAGGGAGTGGGCTTGCTTGCTCAGAGTAAAGTGAAAAGTGTGGTCGAGGGCAAAGCCATCAATGCGACAATGTCAGACAAGACACTGTGTTTCATTATTGATAAATACATTTGTATACAAGTCCATCAATACAGAACAGGCCATACAATTCTGTTTGAGTATCTAAGGCAATAACTTTATGTTTGATGCATAAATAAATATTTGATCACAAATCTAAAATATTTTTAAGATATAGCTTCCCTTCTTAGAAATGAATTTGAGTTTCGGCAAAGATAATGTATTTCCAGTCTTAGTTTTCAAGAAGCATGTTTTTCCTATTATAGGAGAATTTAGTTTGGTGCAAGACAAGTTTTCATTGATTTATTTTTCATAAAACATCATATTCGCATCCTGCTGTCTACAATAATTTGGAATCAAGAAATAAGCATAATATCAGTGACAGACAAGTACATTTATTTTAAAGTAGGTTAGTTTGGACTCTGAACCTCAACTTTCCTCACCTAACTTTACCTAAATTATTCTTAAGTGCATCTTATTTTTTTTTCTGCAATGCTGAAGGAGGTTGAGATCAGAGGAATGTAACACTCAGTATTCAATCTGTCCTACCTGGGGACATTCCACATTTCTGGGCCATTTCTAAGAGGTTTTTTTAAATTACCCATTTCAGCGATAAGTCCCGTTACAGGTGTCCCCGCTGCTAGCCGGGAACATTCCCATTAACGGCGAGGCGCAAAGGTGTGGCCTGATGTCGCAGTTTCAGCTCGGCAAATGGATACACATAGCAAGCTGGGCAGATGGTACACTAATACAGACACAGCGGCCGGAGAGTCCGGGGTTACTGTGGTGCTAAATTAAAAGGAGGGATGGAGGGAGGGGAATGACAAAATCCTCTGAAGTCTCTGATCAACATTCTGAATTAAATCGAAAACGTGCTCTTGAAGCCCAGGGGAACTGATATGACCTGTCAGCTTCAGGCCTGAGGAATTTGGTGGCACGTGTTCACCCACGGCTTGAACATGCGGAGGAGTAAGCTGAGGTGTAAGCCTTTCTGGTTTTCCGTTTCCCCGAAGGCTCACCTCAAAAGGCTATTTTCTTTGACTTTTCACAAGAGACACACAACAGGGCCTGGGTGTGCTCACACATAGCCCGGTTACCTTGCACTGTGCCCCGGCGGAATTGTCTGCTCTCCCCCGCGCGTCTGCACTCACATTGTGCTTAATGACCCGGGCCTGAGCACGCTTTCATTATCACCGTGCAACTTTTTTGGTGCGGAAGAAAACATAGGAAGGAAAGCACTATCACACAGTACAATGGATTTCATGATTTATGTCCATTTTGTGGCTTATTTAGAGTCATTTTGGGAACAGTGACACACATAGATTTATCTACTATGCAACGCAGCATTTTTTATTTAATCATGTCGCAAGTTTAAGAAGATAGTCTTTATGTGTTGCATCCAGGTGTTCTTGGATACAGATCAAATTTTCATCAAACACTGCACCCCTGCTGTACACCAGAGTAATCCTTTGCCACCAGGTTTTTTAAATATTTGTCGCTACCCAACCTGTACCCATCATTTTTTTTTCGCAACTCAGTTTTGCGAAAAAAAAATGATGCGATCTGTAAAGCCTACCCAACCTGTTCCTTCTGGGGTCCGGTTCATGTATAGTGTACATGTGCAAATGAGATGTCAGTTGCATTAGACAGTAGACAGTTGCATTGTATCACACTAGATGCGTTACGTGCCCGAGTCTGACTAAGCCTGCTCTGGCACAATCATGGTACAGAACGATCACACTAGTGAAACGGATTGGAAATGGTGCACCCTAAAAAACAAGGGAACTCACCGTGGTCTCTGATAAGCATGTGCTGATGAAGCCTGAATAAAAGAATGTGAACCCATCGTTAATCGAAGTCAGGTGGTGCAGCAGCTCAGAGTGTATCACCTCATGTCTACAACAGAGGTGGAAATTTCAGGTCCAGAAAGTAAAAATCCAGACCAGGATTTTGTATCAATCGACCAGATGAGCATAAAGAGTCATAGTCCCAGAATGCACAACTGGTTTGAAACAAAATCTTGGTCTGGATTTTTACTTTCTGGACTTGAAATTTCCACCTCTGGTCTCCAAGGTGCCAGTTCTATTGCTGCCACTGGCCAGGTGCATGCAGATATTTCTTGTGGCTATTTAGTTACCTCCAAGATCTGTGGTTTACTCCTGCAGTTCAATATCCACCAGTTAGATGAGCTGGTGTTTCTAAATTGCCATTAGTGTGTGGACTATAGGCCCCACAATGGACTGGCATCCTACCCAAGGTGTCCTCTACAATGTATCCCTTTTTCTGATCCAAGCTCAGTGTGACCCTTTACTGTGTAAGCGTTATGATAAACGGATGGAAAGTGGTGATAATTCTACATTGTGCTGCTTTTAAGGAGATATTTAAAGGGCCATTGATCTTTTTCATGCAAATTATGCATTGGTAAAACTTTTGGCTCCTCGATTTTCTACTATTACAAATGGTTTCTGTTACCTGCGCTCTGCCATGATGAAATGTTTTTAATTCCAAAGACCTTTAAAAGTAAATTAAATGTGTACCCAAAGGGATTAGGCTCATTTGTCAGTCCCCAAGGTCTGAGGTCATGTACATCTATTTTAATCTTATGAAGTGCAATGGAGTGGAATTAGAATACGTGCTATCCCTTCTTTCGCCGTGTTAAGCACACAGAGAATGTTGCAAAGGCATGGACGCGAGGGTTAAGTTCAGGGGAAGGTCTTACATTTTCATGAATATAGCTGCAAACACTGAGCCACTTCATTTTAACAACAGGAAGCTTGTGCCACTGTATTTGTGTAGTCTGTGCTGATATTAACATGACAAATATTACAGTGAATAATACAGGAGAGGGGTGTTGAGTGCACTTTGTTATCCCTTTGCAGGAGGTGGGGAGGCTCAGAGTGAGGAGGGGCCGTCAGAACACCACCCACAGCCTTTCAACAGGAAGTTTTCTATAGTCACACATGGTCTCACAAATCATGTTTGCATGCACTTCTGGGATTTTCGGTGGCGTGCGAGAGGAATGCCATATCCGTCTCCCTATTCATTAGCGGAAAGCCGAGCGTGGTACTCTGGGCGGGGAGGCTCTTCTGGGATCCTGTTTTTTGTGCTGCGAGGGACTAGGGCTTGTTGGCAGGTCTTTGGCTGGGATTACTAAGGCTCTTGCGAGAATGCAGGCTTGGGGGAAACAATTGAAAGAGGGCCTGTTTACCACTGAGGACTGACACCTCAGCTGAGATAAGGGTAAAGATTTACCGAGTCATCCTAAAGGCCTTGTGCATGCGTGAAAGTACTAAAGTCGCGTCAAACACCAAGGAAGCCCCTCTCTCTGCGGTAGTGGCAAGGCTGTGGCGCCGTGGTGGTGCCCTGTGCGGGGTTTACAGTACCTGCACACGCCGCATGCACAGCATTGGCTGTGCTGTTCGTTCCAGTGTTTCCTTCCCAGAATTTGTGGTGCATGCCGTATGAACGCAAGCTGGGGCGACTGATCTGCCAGCTGGTAAGAGGCGGTACGAAGGCGTCTCAATGCGGTACGGCGAGTGAGCTGGCGCGTTCGCGTGTTCCACCACACAAACGCAGCTTCCTTAAAACTGTAGAAGTGTTGAAATGGAAAAGCTACACATTGTATACGCTAAACTTTTAATATAGAACCTGATTGAATTGGGGAATAACATTCCTCGGGAATATTATGCTTTAAACTACTTAGTGAGATTCTTATTTTATTGAGTGAGACACGATAACAAAATGGCTTCGGCAAGTTTTGCGAAATAAACGCCCGGATAAAGTGCTGTGAGCAAATTGGACCCCTAACAAATAAAATGGTCTCAGAAGAATGACGCTTTCCACCTGGGAGCTGATGAGGACCGTGCAGTGGGTGTCCTTGGAATGCACAGGCACGGAACTTCAGACGCATGGCTGGAGGTTCCAGCGACAGACCCTCTTTGATGGACATGTGTTTTGCCCGAGAAAAGAGGAGAGAATGAAAAGGGAACCTCTGCCCACTGGTGGTCCTTTTATCTCTCCAGACTCAACGATTCTCCATACAAGCTCACCGTCTGACCGCCGACTTAAGTATAAAAAGGAACAGGCGAGGGTGGCTATTGTCTCTTTTTTATTATTATTCTTTTCAGTCTTCCCCAGCTTTATGTCTCGGTTGCCAAGCATTTATGATTTTTTTTAAGCTTAGTTGCCATGGTAACCAAATTTGCTTGAGATAATGCCGTAATTGGTACATTATATGCTAATGTCAAGCTGCGTCCCGAAAATGCTGTTGTTGCCTTCGTACGTAGCTGTTGAAGCAGATGGAGGAAAGAATGGCTACTTTATAAGCATACTCTTCCGATGACAAACATCCTCCATTGTGGACAGGAGGATGGGGAAGCACATTTAGCGCTGAATTTGGGGGCCCAGTCATATTTCTGGAAATTAGGTTAAATGTCAGATTTTTTTCCTTTTGACAGTAGTTTAAGTCTGTATGCTTTAGGCCTGTTTCCATTCTGTTTATTATTTTTCCAGTCTGAATATAAATTTTATATCTGAACAGTACAGTGCCCCTTCTATCTGTTACAATGAAATTCAAAGGTCTGTTTATGCAAGAAAGGAGACGCAATGTTATGCTTGATATCCGCACTGAAGAGTTAGAAATTGAAATAGATATACACCCTTTATCTCAATGCTAGCAATTTGCCTCTCCCTTGATGTTTTTTATTTGAAGATTCAAAAAAACACACACACAAATCAACCAAGATAATGTGAAGATCTGGTGTTTGAGCGTAATTTTGATAAAGGATCCAAAACATAAACATTGAAAGTCAATGGCTAAACCTGTGAAGGGAGTAATATAGGATATTTAAAAATTTCTAAGCTAATGACAGAAAGCTAATGATAAAATTCAGGTAATTTTACTGCTCAGTGGACTTTCTGGAAAGGTGTTCTATGGCCTATTAAATTAGCAATAGATTGAGTCAGCCATCTTGGGGAAGTTTTGACAATTAACTTTTCAAGTATAACTGAAGTTGTAACAAATTACTTCAAAGATCTGCACAGAAAATGATTATCCACTTCAGCATAAAAGCTTTACGAAAGCAAATAACCTGATACATCAGCATTGCCACTTAGGAGACTATTATTGCATACATGTAATAGCCATTTGCAATTTACACAGGCATCAGATATATAACTAAAGAAGACTCACTTCTGAAGACCATTTTCTCTCATTAATGTCAACTGAATCAATATTCTGCTTACAGCAGATATCAAATTACACAAGCAACTACTTACAGGCAACAGGATACCAAAGGTCTCCTTTAAATTACTGGAGAACAACACTGAAAAGAAAATGATGCTCCAGAATGGCCAGCTGTCATTTATAATCCCGTGACTGTAATCTAGACCTCAACATCACTTTGATTTTCAAGTTGGTCAAGTTGATTTTCTCACAGTTATTGCAGACACTGGTCTCCCTATGGATCGCAATACTTGTGGCTTTACTTCTGGCACATATCAGACAATCTGTGAAAAATAATCAGCAGCCACTCAAGACACAGCAGTACATTTATGCTGAACTGATTGCATCTTCATCACAATGTTATATCATTTCACTGTTTTAGTTTAGAACCTTATTCTCCTGGTGAAACTCATATCCATATTTCACAATATGTGACTCGCAACAAAACATTTCAGTGACACGAGTAAATGCAGGATTTATGATTTTTCAGAGATAAATTAACATGGTTTTTTATTACTTTATATGAGCTGGCCAAAGGGAGTTATACCACATATATCAGGATTTCTTAACAGAAAATGTACTTGGAGTTTTACAGTTTTTATTCAATCTTCATGATTGAATAAATTACATATTCCTGTTAATTAAAGCAAACCATAATTACCTATAACTTGTGATTATTATAAACATATAAATAATAAACCTTTTGAAAGTTCATAAACTCACTGCATTGGACAAGCAGGTATAGAATATGGAGGGCTTGCAATCAGGGTGTAATTTAAAAGATATTATGCGAAACCTAAATGCTTTCAGGAATTTCAAACCATAAAAATAGCAAACACTGAAAACAGGTACTGTAATTTGGAAATAATGATTCTGATTAGGAAACAAGGTTTATAACTTCAGAAACAAGACTGTTAATTTGGAAACAAGGGCTCTGATAGGGAAATGCGGGCTACAGTCCAGGCCGTAACCCATAATGTTTTTTCTGGGGTTTATAAACTGCATTCGTTTAGTCTGCAGAATTTTTTTTATTTATTTCATTTTATTAATTAATTTATTTATAAATACTTAACGTCGTATCTGCGCACTCCTTGCTCTAATACAACCAAGGATTTCCCAACAATACTGAAATAAGTCAGAGGCTAATAAATAAGTAATAAAAAAGAGGATTTCCTTTTTATAGTTGCATAACAGTAAGTTTAATTTATGCAGGCTTTTGTTAACAGTCCAATTCAAGCCTAATTTTCTCATGTGTAGTACGCTTAAAAAAAAAAAAAACCTTCCAAATTACACCCTCTTAGATGCAAAATGCCGATTCATTTTAATAGGCAGACTGGGAGCTTGCCATTGTGCCTGCTAGCTGAAAGGGGGAAACCTAAAAGATACAGTATCCTAAATTATTTACAACAGAATATACTCATAGGAGTTGACTGTCCCCCATTTAAAGCGGATTAACAGAACAAAAAGGCGGAAAAATATCTTGGTGTCATACTTTTTATTGTTTCAGGAGAGCTGACCCAATGAATAATTCCTTTTTCATATTTTCAGCCATAACCATTTTTTTGTTTTTTTGTGGCACTCTTCAGCCTTTTTACTTTGAAAGGAGGGAGCGAAAGCAGCATTTATTATCTTTGGTGTTGGATGGCCGTGGTTTAATGAATTTTATCTCTTAGAGCGAGCTTTATCTCCTTCATTCAAATTCCGGTACAGCGGCAGTTTTAAAATAGGTTTCTTTAATATTTGATATTTGAAGCACAGTGGTTAGTGTCCAACAAAAGATCATTTTTTTGGAAAAAAATTCTTCGATTTGAGGAAGAAAACATGGGTCTGTCTAGAGGGCAGTATCAAAGGAATAACTCTGTAAGCCACACACATCTCGTCAGTGCCAATGAAATGGAAAAACACTTTTATTCTAACAAATACTTTTTTATTATTATTATTTCCATAAATATATTTTATATATACTACTTTCTCCATTGATCATTCTGTAACATCTTTCTGTGACGCTATACTTGAAGGGGCACAAGTAACTCAGTTACTACTCAAGTACAAATCATGTCAAATATAGTAATTGCATGAAAAACATGAACCGTTATGACTGATTAATAATACATGAACATGGGATCAGTATGCAACTAACACTTAGTTTCTGTTTAATTAATACATACATAAATAAGAATGTACTACTACGTTTGTGCCACGTCAAATAATGTTACCCATTTTTCTTAGTTACGGGACAGAAATACTAGTAACTCATTTACTACTGAAGTACAAATCATGAACAAATATAGTTGCTACTTAAGATGAAGAGTGTCATGAGCAAATAAACACAATAAATAAAACAGCAAACAAATATAAGATCAGTAGTTCACTTGTGTTATTTATTAACTTATTCCTTCAGTAGTTCAATAAGATTTACAGAATTAACAGATATAGAAACAAATATAGTTCTTACTTGAGCTAAATGTTGTGTGATGATTCCTTAATGATAAACAAACATGAGATGAACAAACATGAGATCAGTTTGTAACTAACACTTAATTTGTGGTTAATTAATACATAAGTCATAGCACAATGCTACATTATTTGTGCCTCAAGCAAAGTGTTAGCCATCTTTCTTTGCGTGCACTGAAATGAGGTGAGCAAATATAGACATTCAGTGGGCATCACAAATTTTCAGAAGAGGACGATAAACAAAACACAGCAGGGCCACTTTCACATGACTCTACTTTAAAAATTAAGCAAATTACTTATGTCTTAGCTCATCTCACCTGTTTTAAGCTGCTAACAAACTCGTTCAGTTGTACTCATGTTGTTTCCACAAAACACATATCTTGCCTAATATTTCTGTTCTGTTATAAAACAACTTCAAGGGCTTTCACAAGTCAACAGTGGAGGAAACATGCAGTGATTACTGATGAATAGCTGTAATGGGCTTGACACTTTAGTGCCAGGAAAAATCATGATGCTTTTCAGCCCGATTTTCAAAATTGTTAAAGTAACAATCTGCTAAGTATACATCATCCTCTGTAAGTACCCGTGAGCACTGTACTTAATTTATGAAAATCTTTATGCATTGCCATGACCACGACAAAAGAAAACAGCTCATTTGGTTCTTAATTGGGCCTTTACCAGTGAAATGCACATTATTCAGTCACACAGGCAGAAACAAGAGACTTTTTAGTGCTAATATGTTTCTTGCGCAATTTCTTTGTGCACACTTACCATTGCCTTACTGCATATATTCACAAATGGACTGATATTTTTTACAAATGGTCAATGGGCTTATGTGGATCAAAAACCTTGGGACAGAACCATTCCTATACAAAACTGTTTAGATGATTCACTTATAGTAAACAAGTAGTATGCCTACAGTGTTCATTTTAGGTTCTGTCATGCAACATAAGGAAAAATGAAAACTATAGTAATTCTGTTTTTTTGTTTTTTCTTTACTTTGATTAGCCCTACTTTGCCTTGCGGTAACCCGTCTGCTTCAGGGTAGCTACCTGAGGCTAATTCTGCGTGCACAGGAAACATGACGGGGAAAAAAACTAATTTTCTCTCGGTGACAAATACAGACTCAAAGCTTATGATAAACTACAAAAATGAGCCAACAAGATGCAGCAGTGAAACTACAATATGCTATATTTTATTTTTTATTTTATGTACAGTACTGTACTGTATTATAGTATATTTGAATGATATACCTTTCAGTAATTTAATTTGTACGGTACCATAATTTGAATAGCATTTGAAGCAGCTGTACTGTATTTAGAGTAAATAAAATTCAGTAAGTAGCGAAGCTGTCTGTTTAATCATCTTATATTCATATATAAAATATATAAATGTGAATTAGATAGTAATCTGTCCTAGATATAAAAAAAGGGAAAAAATTGGTTATAATGATCATCCACTTATAGTGAGCAATCCTGTCCAGGTGCCCCCAGCTGCTGTTGCCTTCATTTCACTAATTTGTGCCTTGCTGGTTATTGCTGAAACCACAAAGCATGCTGAAGGAACGCTATTTCTTGTTATTGTGTTGACTTTTGATAAAAGTCTGGTTGATTGAAAAGACTGATAGAAATCTGGGTGATAGAAACTTTCTAAAAGAAAATACCTGCTACTCCAGTATTGTCCCAAGCGCCTGTACCATGTGCTTCTGTGAGCTTGCGTCTCGGAGCCCAGATCCCTTGACCGGTGAGCAGCCTTCCCGGTCTTTCTCACAGTATGTGCACAGTAAGAGTATGTGCCCCTGCTCCCCCATCTGCCTGACTTTCCCAGCACGTCCGTGACATATCTAAAGGCTTCCTGACCCCAGCTTTTGCTTTGTGTCTTTTGCTTCTAATTCATTTGCTCTGCGTTTGGATCCCCAATCTCCGAGGTATGTGCATTGCAGGAATAGTATGCTACTAATACTGGGTTTGGCTTCCCTTTACTCTCAAAACAGTCTCAGTTCATCCTGGCATAAATTCCATATGATGCCAGTAATATTCCTTTGAGATTCTGGTTGATTCTGACATGATTGCATCATGCAATTGCTGCAAATTTGCCAGCTTGGCATCCATGCTGCGCATCTTCTGTTCTACCACATCCCACAGGTGTGCCTATGGATTCAGATCCTGTGACTCGGAAGGCCACTGAAGAAAAACAAACTCATTGTCACATTGATGAAACCAGTTTCAGATGACTTTTGCTTTATCTTGATGGAAGTAGCCATTAAAAGATAGGTAAATAGTGGCCATGAAGGGATGCACAGGGTCAGCAACAATACTCAAATAGCCTGTGACACTCAAATAAGGATTGATTGGTATTAACAAGGCCAAAGCGTGCTAAGAAAGCCTTTCTCACACTATTAAACCACCAGCAGCAGCCTGAACCCTTGACACAAGGCTGGTTGGGACCATGGATTCATGCTGCTGGCACCAAATTCTGACCCAACCATCTGTGTGCCTCAGCAGAAATTGAGATTCATCCCACCAGGCTCTGTTTTTCCAGTCTTCACTGGTCCAGTTCTGGGGAGCCTGTGCCCACTGCAGCCTCAGCTTTCTGTTTTTGGCTGACAGGAGTAGAACCCGACATGGTCTTCTGCTGTTGTAGCATTTCCGCCTCAAGATTTGACGTGCTGTGCATTCTGAAATTCTTTTCTGCTCGCCGTAGCTGTACAGAGTGGTTATCTACGTTACCTTAGCCTCTCTGTCAGTTCAAACCAGTATGACCATTCTCCTGTGACGTCTCTCATCTGCATGCAGAGCTGCCACTCACTGGATATTTTCTGTTTCCACACTGTTCTAGCAAATTCTAGAGAATGAAACGCATGAAAATCCCAGCAGATAAGTTGCTACATAAATACTCATTCCCGCCCGTTAGGCACCAACAATCATGCCATGGTTAAAATTACTGAGATCACATTTTTCGTCATTCTGGTGTTTGATGTGATCATTAACTGAAGCTCCTGACCAGTATCTGTATGATTTGATGCATCGTTCAGCTGCCACATGATTGGCTGATTAGATAAATGCATGAACAAGTAGGTGTACAAACGTACCTAATAAAGTGCTCTGTATGTGTATGTTGATATATTTTTAAAAGGAACTTGCAAACAGAGGGTTCTGATATGGAACACCCCACCTCCACCCCAACAATACAAGAATTTTGGCTACCAGTAGAAAGTAATCACATGAATATGGACTGGACCAACTGAGCTGGAACGTCAGGCAGAGGGGTAATACTAATGTCCGGTGCACTGGACTTCCTGGCCGGTATTTACACTGGCTGCACTGGGAGGTTGCCTGGTTACCCTTGCGTGTAGCACTGGCTCTGCTTTAGAAGGTTTGCACTGCTGCTGCTGTATTTTATTTGTATCCTCTGCGGACCTAACCGTCATTTAACATGAACTGTGGTACCTTTCTCCGCCATTTCTTCTGGGATACGTGTCTGCAAAACCTAATGCAATGCCATATCAGACATATCGGAGTCCATGAATGACAAGTAGCAGGCACATAGTAAGACATACGTCACCATTAATACATGGCAAACAACTCACTTAGTGAAGCATTGCTCTACAGCAACCAGCTAAGGAGTGTTCAGAACCACATTTCCATTTAAACAAACCCATTAAAATAAAAGGTAAAGCTGAACTAAATCCAACCATGCATCTTCCAATCCCCAATCCTGGCCATGCTCATTACTGCACGCAATTCATTTTATGTCCAGCTGAAAATAGGCGGACCTTCCCCACACACATCATAAGGGAATTTCTAATCATTAACCATATCTAAGGACTCGTGACTTCCACTGAAGTGCCATTAATGCCACGTTATTATAAATTCAGGCCATTAGCAGGTTTAACTAAAACCTGACTGTGTGGAACATGAATAACGTGCCTTCTGAGGTACTGGCAAATGTCTGAACAAGATCACACAGGAAACAGATGTAAAAGGCACTCAGATCCAGCCGCTCAGCTCATATGACATAAACACCGTAATATGCCATATCCACAGTGGAAACAATAAATAGGTTTTTGAATAATTGCCTCGTCTTTCTGCCGTCTAACATTTGTCTGACTGTTATGAAGTCCTGCACCCCCACGCACTTTTTACAGCAGAATGGTTCAATCTTTACCCCTGAGGGGGGGGGCTACAGCTGAGCTGAGCATTTTAAAGGTGCCCAGCGGAAGCGACCATCTGTTTCGCCTCCTCGTGTGCCTTATTCTTAAAAGCCGCCAGAGATTTTCTCCGTTTGCGTCCCACTCTGCTGCTACGGGCTGCCACGGCTTTGTTCCGCGTCCTTCTGTCTGCAGACCAATCTTGCTGCTGCATTTCCCCACAAAGGGCTCGGCAGAGTTATATCACAGCCTCGCTCGTGTGGCCTTTTCTCGCCTTTTAGTGGTGTGCAATCCTGGGAGTTTGGTATATATTGATGCATAAATACACGCGTGGTATATACATTGGGGAGTACGTATGGCCCAGCAGGTTAGGAAACACGGCGTGTGATCAGAAGGTCACTGAATCAAATCCCAAGGTTGACGGAAAGACTTTGCCAGTAAGCCCCTGAGCAAGACTCTCAACTCCCAGCTCCCAGAGACTAGCTGACCTCACTTTCTCAAAAGATGGGCATTGCTAAAGAAACACAATATAAGTTTTGGTATGGTGACTTTTGATATATTGTGAGGTTGGCATAACAAACTAAATGGGGATTTTGCGTAAGCAGCAGTTGACATGAAAAATATTCAGTAACTCATAAGTGATAAAATATATGCAGACTGCCGGTTTGCCAGACGCCAAGCCTGTTTATGGCGGCCTCTCTCGTCGCGTCTTGCAGTGATCTCGCAGCGATCTTTGTATCTTGCGTTTCCATTTGCGGATGTAGATATGGGCGACATGGGAGCGACGCCTAGGTCGGCGTAGGGCACCCCCACAACAATCATGTCACCGTCTGGATCAATTAAACTTGTCGGAGTGGGTGCCTTGATTCCAGTTCGTGGGCTAGGCAGGCTACCAATCAAAAAAGTACGAGATGGCGGGGAGGGGCTGACCTCAGGTCACCCCACTGGAAGCCTGAAGTAGAGGGACCAGAATAGAGAGGAATCTATCAAATTGCGCTACTCTAACATTGTACAGTACTAATCCAATTAGTAACATACCGACATTTCTGCGCATTTCTTGTATCTTTTCGCTTCGACTGTATATCAATAAATAAATAAACACATGGTATGTATGACTGCATGAGGTGCAATCAGCCCCGGAGGAAAATACTGTTTGGCGTCACGGAAGCAGCTGGTAGAGTGCTGGCCCTGAGCTCACAGAGTCTTCCTCACTCCGTCTGCTCATGTTCACTGCTTAGCTATATGTGTCTTTCTCTCTTACTGCGTAAGCCCAGAGCCAGGGGCAGCCCGGCAGTCACGCCCTCGACGCGCTTTTGTTCCGTTTCCACATGCTTGTCAGGGTGGAGCAGGGGCTTGGATGACAAGTGAGGCGACCAGCACTTTCATTGACTTTACTTGTACCTAGAACTCAGCATCATACAAGGCTGATTTCCATGGGCTTTGATACAGAAAACATGCAAATTTCTCACCAAATAGCTTGGTGTTTATTCCTCTCTCTCATCCCCCGGTCACATGGTTCTGTTCACTGTATTGCCCGGAGAAAATCTTACAGGCATGTTTTTTGATTGTCTACTAATCCCCCCCCCCCCCATTCCACTAACATGGTAGGGTCCATAATAATGGCTCTGCTTTTTCTAATTCCCCATACAGTTCTGTCCAAAACATCCCCTCACTCTGAAAGGTGCTCTGTATCTCTGGACAAGCCCAGGCCCCACACCGCAAGCTTGTCGGGGGGGGGAGAGCCATTGCTGAGCTGAGGTACCCAACCGGCTTGTTTGGGCCACGCTCATTTTAAAAAACGAGTCCCACGTGAAACTCAGTAATATGCCGCCCGGCAACAAAGCACTTTGGATGAAATAAAGCAGTGGAGGCAGAGGGAGACGACCTGTCGCCGAGCGACGGCGGCTGGCAAATAACTCCACATCACAGTGTCAGCTTCAGCAGTTTCCCATTTATATTGTAATGTTACACCGGCGTCATCCCGCCTGGCACTCTTCCAACATCCTGAGCGCACAGCAATATAATTATTTATCCAGCACTTAAGAGCAGGCCCCCTGACACGTTTGGTGGCATCCTCCCATCCGTTAACAGCAGACATTCATAACCTCAGCCGAGTACCGCTCCGCGGAGCCCAAGAAACAAGTTTCACGACAGCGCTGTTTTCGGTGACATTGTCATTTAGTCTATTTTCTTCCAGCAGAACCGTCTTCAGCATGTATTATATCTCTAAAATAAAATAAAATAGAAACAGGCTTTGGGAGCAAGACAGAACTGAAGACTCTTTTGCATGCTGCCAAGGACCGACAAAATCGAAATCGACGAGGTCATCGCATGAACTAAAACCAAATGCGGAGATCACAAGGTTATACACTGTTCTATTTACAGGAAGTTGTGAATTGTTGCTTATGTCCTTTGTGGTGTCAGGTTTAAAATATGGAACAGGATTTTCCAGTACAATTTTCAATTCAATTTCAATAAAAAAAATTCAACTCCCAGACTAAACTGCATAAAGAGTGAGATCATATTTCACACGGCATCTGCAGATCTTACGAATCTTCCCACCTCTTGTGCAGTTAAGCTGCAGAATAATAATACAGTAATGTGAACCTGCTCACTAAACCCATTTGAAACCAGTCAAATTCTTCTGAAAATCCTACCAGTATATCTGCTAGGTATATCTGGGAAAACAGATGTGTTTCAGATTTGTAGTCTTCTGTCATTTTGATTAAATGCTTTGTGGTTTCTTATTTCTGTGAAAATCTTTTCATACAAAATTGGTTAGCATCGTGGTTCATTACTACTCTAGTGTCTGGGTGCCAGATTAATTGTTTCTGTATACAGTCTGTATGCAGTCTTTTTTTACTTATAGTCTTCAGAATTTTTTGACTTCACAGTACTTAACATGTTATTTCATTTAAAGTTATAAGAATAAAAACCCTGAGCGGTTTTAATATTACGATATCTGCTGCACATATTTTTTTCTAGTTAAGGGCAATGATGTGTCACACTGTATCAGCTGTTGCTTTGAAAAATTCCCTTGTTTCATCATCATTAACCTTCTGAGATGTTCTTTCTGATTTACCCAAAACAATGTATTAAAAAGTCAGGGTTTTATTTGCAAATCAGAATCAGATTTATTGGCTAAATATGTGAAATGTTAAATACTTTCCTTGTATATATATATATACATTTATATATACATAATTTACAAATAATACACTGTTCATATCCATCTGCACCTTTCTGACCTGCCTTAATCTCCCTAATTAATATTGCTGCCATATTTGCTCAGCATGAACTTAAATGTTTTATTTACAGTTCATTTTTTAGAAGTAGGAACTTTGAACCCAGTTTGTCCTCATGGATGCTGTGCAGTAACTCAAATTTTTACAGGAGAGAAAGACCGATTAACAGGAAAACAATAATTATCATGTCATTGCCACTGGCCTTCAGATGACCCTGACAGACCATAAATAATACATACAGCAACCTGAATTATACTGAATTATATATATATTGATTCCAAAATAAAATGCTATTTTCAATTATGGCTCAATGGGACAGTACAATACGTTGCTAGGTGACAAGTCTTATAATTTGATATCAGACGTGAAAATAACCACAAGTTTCTGGTGTACATCTTGTTAGTGTTCAATATAGTTTGCCTGTTTCATCAGCCAGGTTGACCTTAGCAAGGGAAAAGCTTTACCTTTACCTCACACAGGGCAAAAAGCCAACATTCATCATGATCAAATAAATGAGTCACACAAGTCTTACTCTTTTCGACCAGCCTTCTTCTACTCTACTCTAGTCTACTCTACTCTAGCTATTACCTTTACTGGGAAATGTCAAGCAGAAATCCAGTTTGTGTAACCCCAAAGAATGCCTCTTACATTTAAAGTCTTCTCCGAAAAATGACAGTATCTTCAAATTAATTCCATATAATGCAGGTGGGTTTAGTTAAAATCACTAACACAGTATCAAATGAATGAATGAATGAATTAATTAATGAATAAATAAATAAGTAGATAAATAAATAAATAAAAATCAAAATTACATGTAAAAATAAAAACTACTTTGTTAGAAGTGTAATGCCAAGGCTATTTTGTATATCTCTCCATTTTGTTAGAAATGCAATGTCAAAATTATTTAGCCTGTCACATTTTTTGTAACATTATATTAATATTGATGCTGAAAGAGGCCTCATTTCTTGTTCCCTTCTATAATTATTGCGAAATCAGATCAATGGCTTATCTGAAGTCTTCAGGCACGTAGCTGGCTATACCATCCACAGCCATGTTACTGAGCTGAGATTTGAATGGTGTAGAAGCCGCAAATTCTTTTTTAAGCAACAGCTCAGCGCAGATGCTGCCTTGCCACCATTCATTAACAGCAGTATGTGAACACATTCCTGGGGCTACATTTGATTGGATTTGCTATTATTTTTATCTTTAAGTATTCATGGGTCAAGCTTAAGTTATGTGAGATATTAATCAAGCTACAGCATGTGGCTAGCATCAGTATGGCCCATATTTGCATTTTATTATGATATCTACTGACACAGATCTAACAGGTAATTAAATTAATTATTCAAACAGAATGACTAAACTTTCAGGCATAATCTTGAGCATGCACAAGCAACAATGGGGGAATGCGGGAATGGAAAAGCCATGGATTTTGACCTCATCATCTTATTATTGTCTTAATTTAAAATGTCAGAGAGACACGTTTTTGCTATGATTTTTAATATCTCAAATTGCATCCATTAAGCCCCCTGTTATTCTCAAAGCTCAGTCTGTCTCGATGGAATGTACCACAGTAAAATGCAGGAAACTGGGGTGGTGTTTCATCTAGGAAGTACAGCAATACTTAAATAAAAAAGCAAAGCAAAACAGTAAATTATTTATAGCCTTTTTCTAGTCATTTTGATTGTGCAACCTATCAAGATTCAGTGGGTAACAAGACGTTGAATGAATTGTCAGGTGCTTGAAATATCTGGAAATGCAAGGGCTAAGCAGCAGATATTTCAGTAAACACATCAGATGATGCAAATATATGTATATTAATAAATTCAGTCCCCCCTATTTATGTGTCAGTGAAAGAGAATGCCGTTACTTTGTGACATTATTTGCTGTGTTAGACATATTTCAAAATAAATGTTGACAGAGACTAATAGGAGTGGTTAGTGAAATGTGTTTAATTAAATTTTAAAGTAAAAATTGCAGATATCTTCATTCAAGATATGCCACATGTTGATGACTGAAGGCAAACATCATTCAGAACAGCGTCACAGGTAACAGGTAAATGCCATTAAATATTGTTTGATTTTCAGAGGTGACCACAGACACTCATCAAATCTAATTCCATCACTTCACCCTTCACTGTATTAAAATGTCCCCCAAATTGTATCATATTTAGCATTATCAGCTCAAAAATTTCAGAGAATAAAGAGCTTTGCTGCCATCTAGGGAATGGACACGAAGGTAACAAAAATTATACAATAATATATTCGCCCTTCGTAATGAGAGAGGCTACGGCATAACACGTCCATCAGAATCAATTATTCACACGTCACCGTTTTTAAATAAGTTCCTTCATATTTGAATATCACTCGACAGGACCCAATACTTAGCCAATTAAACTGAAAAAAATATTGAAATTAATTAGTATTCATTGAACCTCAAAGCGAACAATATGCTTTCGTGCATATGTCATGAGTGCGCACGATGGAGGTTCAAACAGGAAGCATAATCATGAATAGCTATATACCTTTAAGCCAAGATGGGAAGAACACGAGTCTTACAAACGCTACAGTTTACACAGTACTGGTGCCATCACTCTATACAAGAATCCATACTGTAGTCCTGGGGAAAAGAAAGGGACAAGCGGGTAATGAATTTTTATTCCACTTACGGTGGTACTTAGTTCTGCTCTTTATGTATGCTATATGATTTAACTGAATTAAGTGTGATGAGTCAGAGAATGAATTCTGAACATGACTTAACTCTGAAGTTAACTAAGCTGGGGAGCTATGGCACCGTGCACTAACATCTTACTCATTCTGTTGACCATCTGCATAAAAAGGAAATAATAATAATAATACGTGTAATAAATAATAATATATCTGTTCTCTGTGTAAAAAAAATAAAGAATGATCATTTTTTGCCATGAAAAGAAACGCGAATGTCCACCATGTGCAAATTCATTCGCATGATGCTGCGAGCGTTTTGCCCGCCTTTCGGAAGACTACATAATTAATCGTCTCACATATGCTGCAAATTTAATTCCTTTCACTTCCCACCTACTGAACAGAATGGACTGTTTTAGACGGTGCTGGCAAACACTTCCCTTAAAGATAAAATAAATAAAACGCTTCCTTTCTGTTGCACTTGCTGTGACGCACATTTTCGCAGACTAGGCTGTTGTTTTTTCCGCTTCCAGGTTGCCATGGAAATAACGATAACTGTTACTTCTGCCTTCGCGCTATTCTATAGAATTCTATATTTGCAGGCGTAAATGGAGGACAACAATGTATAGCTCTGGTATGAATACTGTGACATTTAAGTAAATAATAAACATTAACGCTACCGTGCCTGTCCGTCTGTGTACTTCTCTATATGTATAAAATATATTTCTGGCCCCCGCACCCTCAGAGAGCTTCCTGTAATTTGTTTGTTTCACATACATGAGCAGCTAATATGAGGTTAAATACACATAAATATTCTCAACAGATCTGGCAGCACACTGCTCTTCCCATTTGTTCTGAGAGACTGGACAGCAATGTACCACAGTAGGGATATAGTGTGTGGATATTGGATAGGGGAGTTCCACCATGAAATGCATATTCATAAAAATGCAGCAGGGACAGATTTTCGGCAACCTTCACCAAGGCCCATCCAACCCTTTGTGAAGCGCGGGGACTAGGACTTGTGCTTGGGCCTGATTAGCTGACAGGGTTAGAGCTTGCAAGTCAGTTGACTGAATGGAGCCTGGTCCATCACTGGGCACATTACCATCATCCATCTCCCTAATGCCCAATACCAGCAAGTGGCAACCATTCTCAGCCCTGTCACTGTGATTTAGAGGGGCACTGCACTTCTTAACCTCTGGGTGTTGGGGTGAACAGATTAGAATAATAAGAAAAAAAACAAAATGATTTACAAAAAGTTGTCCAGTCCAGTGCCCTTTCGATGAAAAATTTCCCCCCTCACAGCTCCATCCACACCCCTGGAAATTACATTCTGGAGCATGAGTAGTGCAATAAGCCCCTCCCCTCCCATCTTTTTGGGGAAAGGAACATGACCTTGGCTATCCCCACACATTACTGACAGGTTCTGCTTTGGGATGAGGCGAGGCCAATTTATAATATGTAGGCCCCGGCTGAGAGCAGTCTTGTATTAATAAAGGCTGATTGTGCTGCGAGCTGAGAGAGGCTGATAAATACTACAACATACTTCAGCTGCCATGAGATTTACGATGGCAAAGCGGAGCACCAGGGCACTCCGAGAGCCACGGCATTTTCTCCGGTTAGCGTGATCTCTGCTGCACCTCGCCCTCTTTCTCTATTCCAGGGCTTGCCTGGGAAGCCCAAGAACATGTACTCCAGCTCACCCTGCCAGAGAATGGGGGATTTGGCAGAGAGAAACACGATCCACACAGCCCTCCGCCTTGCCGGCGCGTTCCTGACGCAGCGCCTGACGCCATCCCAGTCGAGAACCTAACACCGTCGCAAGGGAGAGCTAGCCAGGTGCTAGCTACTGCTGTTTACTGAAACAAAGCCCCTGTCAGTTTTACAGGTTGAGCGGTTTACTTGTGATATGCTTTGTCCCATTACAAACGGCAGAATCAGCAAGCCGAAACACAGAAGCGAGAGAGCTTGGCGCAAATGATCTATTATTATTGGGAGAAAAGATCAGGTATAATGCACAAGCTTTTTCTGTCATGCTAGAAAAGATCAAAGCAAAGAAGACGTCCATTTTTCTGTTAGCCTGAAAAATATTTACCATTATATGGTCATTAGTCAGTAAAAAAATGTCAATAATAACACTATGTAATAAAATGTTTACTTTTTCATGCTCCTTGGAAGAAACTGTTATTTCCCAATTGCTTATGTGTAAAGTAAATGGAACAAGCCTATTTTTCTCTTCAAACTTTGCTCTTGTGACCTGGGTAATGATATTTTCAAATTTACCCAGTTTTCAGAACATTCCTGGTAGATTCTATGCTACAGAGCCCCTAAAGGTACATGGGCAAACAGAAAAATCCTTTACAGCTTCATGTGAGTGCCGGAAAGTTTCAAAGGATTTTTTTGTTTACCCATGTATCTTTAGGGGCTCGGTACAGTGCTGAGTAGTTGATGGAGAATTTTCAGAACTTTCTAGATTGTTGTAGGAATCTCCATGTTCTAGAACTTTACATGGTGATATACTGTACTGTACATACAGGCGCTCATCACCTCCAACTTCAGTTTGCTTCTAGCTGGCTCAGTGCACACATAGACCTATTTGAATTCATCAGAGGTGGCATCAAGAATGTCATGCCCTGCCCATCCGATCCTCCCGTGTGCCACGCCCCCTCGTTCCTCTCGTGCGAATCCGTCCCGTCCTCAGCTGTTTAGTGTTTGAT
>JAODKN010000104.1:6900764-6942302 GCA_026774425.1 Petrocephalus zakoni | reverse complement strand
GCTACACCACAGTATGGCAGCTACAGGACCTTACTGGTACATCATACTGATCAATGCTGTTAATCTGAGGCTGGCTTCTCTGCTGGCACTGATTAAGACAGACTACATATTGTACACCAGCAAAATTCCAGCCAAAGGCAGACTATGTAAAGGCTAATTAAAATTCACAATACAATACCTTTCTGTGTCTCGGAGGTGTTGTGATTAATGCTAAATGATGATAAGCATTATATTCAAACACATAAAATTCACAAGAGTTTTCAACAGCGTGTATCAGTTATGTACACGTAGCATTACTTTGGTCCCTTGGCATTTAAAAAGCCACCTTCTATATCACTCAGCAACAAGGTGACATGTCAAGTGGATAATGGTGCTTTCATCTGATTTAATAATGGGGCTATTATTTAAATGACGTAATTGCTTTTATTTAATACTAAAGACCTCACGGCTCATGGGACGACACAAAAAAAAAAATACAGTTTTTGTTAACGTTTCATTAATTTTTATTTTGTTTTTGATAAAACTACATGTTTTGTCAGTTTCACCAAAGGTGATTTCCCCAGCTGATGCACACTGTCCTTAAGCGAAGAAGGCAGGTATTTATAATACTGAAAATTCACTACTGACACAACAAAATCCAAGGGCTCAGATTAAAGGCAATAATAAACATGTTTAACGGAAAGAGATTTAAAGTAATTTCAAGAACCCGAATGAAAATCAGCAAGCGCACTTATTGCTTTGGTCAGTCTGGGACCACAGGGGACGCTGCCAAGAGGCATTATGCATCTAAATGAGTTTTCACAAGCCATGAGAAAACGCAGGCCTTATTGGCAGCCAACATGTCCTAAGAAAGCTGTTGGGAGTCTGACAGAAGGGAAGCCAAGGAAAAGGACAGGATCCGTGGGCATGCATGCAAAAGAGGACAGGAACACGACCATCCGGTCCCCCTGGAATGAGGCTCCTGCTGAGCCGTGGAAGAATTGAAGCTTAATTAGGAAATTACACAAAACCGAAGCAAACGAACATGCTGAGAAAGTGACAAGGGCTTATGCTGATCCACAAACACACTCCCAGCCTCAAATAAACTTGCAGGCTTGACGAGCAGGTCCCCCACGTCCATGCTGCAAAAATTAATGCCCATTACAGATTGTCTAGCGGTGGTTCAGTGAGTAGCTCCATTGCCTCACACCTCAAGGGTTGGGGGCTTTGACTTCCACCCCTGCTCTGTCCAAAGGCATGCTGTTAAGCTAATTAGCATGTCTAAATTGACAATAGCTGGTGTGGCTGTGATTAGCTGGCATCCCTCCAGGCTCTCAGACTTTTGCCCTGTGCTGCCTGGGACAGGCTCCAGGTGACCCATACCAGGATAGGTGGTTAAAAGATGGATGGATAACAAACATCTTAGGCAGGTAAAACTGAGGCCAGTTTTACACATGGCACTTTTGCATATGCTGGGTGAATCAAGCTTTGAGGAAACCATCGTTTAAGAAGAGGGAAATCCATAATTCAGAGGACATGGCAAAGTGGCCGTCGGGGCTAAACTGCTGGAACAGTAAAGAACAATAAAGAACAATAAAGAACAAAAGCTCAGCTGATGGGGCTTAAACAAAAGACTTGGATTTGATGGTTGCACTTCAACCTGATCCTGCTTTCTACCCCGGCAAACTCACGCCTCACATTTCAGTGGGTTTCTAGCCTCCCTGGTACCCCTCAATCGATAGGGAGGGATTTCGAGATCGCTGGGGCCCGGATCCACAAATGTGATAGGGAGGCCGTGGTGCATCAGATGCAGCTTTCAAAGCAGCCCCATGCGGAATAAGCACCGAACGAGCCGCTGAGCCCAAAACAGGCCGACAGGAGCAACCTGCCGCACTCTGATTGAACTTATCCCCTAAATAATGTAAAGAAACTAGCTCACACACAGAGTAGCACTCCGCCTTGGGGAGACACACTGCTCAAAAAAATGTCTGCTCCGTAGCACAGAAAAAGAAAAACGAAAGAATGAAAACAGGGAAAGAGGCCAGAGAAAGGCAACTTAAGTCTGTTTTTTTTTATTATCAATATTTTCCATCTATTCATCTTCCCAGCTTGTCTGGGCAGCTTGGTGCCTATTCCATGCAGTGTAAGGCACTGAGCTGCATCTTTGCATGTTTTTCCCACATCATACAGATATTCTTGTGGTTCAAAAACATGCAATTAGGCTAATAGTTGTCTCTAAATTGGCCATAATGTATTAGTGGGTGTATGTATGCATGTGTCCTGTAATGGACAATGGACCGCCCCTGATCCTTCACCCAGACCAGCATAAGTGGGCAGAAGTTAGCTGCACGGGATGATGGGAAATGTTTGGGGCCCATTGTATAAGTGACCATTTCGGCTAACTGAACTACTACAGGCATAAAAGACAGAAAATTTTAGAAAAACATAGAATATTAATTATACTTGGAAAACAACTTGAATTTACATCAATTACTTTTACATGAATTAATATCAGTGACACTTCATTTACATACATCAGTAAACATTTAAGATTTTAACAAATGTATGTATGAAATGCATATTAAGAAGTAATAGTCAAAAGAAATAAAGTAATAAAGTAATAATCAAAGAAAAACAAAGTAATAATCAAAGAAAAGTGAAATTTTCTTCATCCTGTGTTCTAAGGATAAGGATAAATAATGATTTAAAGTTAATTTAAAACATTGAAATTCAACGAGGTCATTGTAATTCTGTGCCATTTCAACAATATAGCTATAAACTCATAACTAACTTGCACATAAGGATACATACTAACTATATTGTAATGTAAGATATACTAAATATACTTTAATGCTGATTACCAGAAAATATATTCACTATTAATTGGTTGGAATGATTATTACCAGTTTTATTTTATCTGGCATTTTTTGCTACAGATCTTCACTTACCATTCACTTACCTTGATAATTAGCAGTTATTGAAATTTCTCTCTCTCCTAAATCTAAGGAGCCTAATCATAGCCTAATCATTATAGCTGTTCAAAAACTAAATGTATTCAAATAAAATTAAAGTGTGGTATGAATATATAACCATAAGAATCTGTTGTGTATATATATATATATATATATATATATAAAAGTTAATGTAAATTTGGATGTGTTGCTCTTCCACTCTGCCAAAGCAGAGTCGCTCTCATATTCAGTTATGTACAGTGAGTTCACGCTGACACAACAATGCAAATGACAGATTTCAAAACGCCCCCCTCCCAATGCAAAACAAGGCAGAAATTAAGCCAATAAATGCGCATTAGGATGCAATGCGAGTGCGGCTAGTGTTTGTCATGCAGCTGGCAGACAGAAAAATTACAAGGAGTAAACAGAAAAACAAATTCAGTCATGCATAAATGCATAAACGTGTTCATCCATCCGTTCTCTATTGGCACAGCAGAACTAATGCAGCCCCGAGATGTACAGGGATGGGAGGTGGATTGGCCAGTATGGCATGGATGTAGGTGTTTACTATGTAAACAGTACGCCGCTGAACACAACACTGAGAGATTTATACTTTTAATAAACTACCAATGTGCATTATTTTTACATCCAGAAGAGCTGTTAGCATTTTGTGACTAATTTACACCAGATTTGATATCAAGGTATTACAGGGCAGATGAAGATATTAGGAGTATGAGTATAAATTATAAAGTTGCTGCATTTCATCATATGTGGTGGCAGGAACGTGTGTTATCTGGAGCTTTTATCCAGTCAAGTCTTTAATAATCAGTCAGTGATGAGTTATTAAATTAAGCCAGTTCTGTCGCACACAATTTTTGACCATAAATTCTGACCTGTGTATGTAACCTTACAGGATTATTCTTCATTTTCTCGGCCAATTTGAAGGCAAGCTACCCCCTTCAGATCATATAATAACTGCACATGTACATGATAAATCCCGTCCCCCAACAGAACTCTGTTCTGAGGCAAAATAAGCTTTAAGTAAAGAAGTGGAACTCAACCTCTATGCATGTACTTCTTGGAAGATAATTTTTACATTTAATTAAAGGCAGTCATTTCAATAGCAACGCAGTAAGGGCAGCTGAAATAGCTCGCAGATATATATGTGCAATTAAACTATTCCTATTATTACCGATATTGAATAAGAATTTTATGATCTCTAACTTAAACGGATGTATGTAGAGTGTGTACTGTCCAAACAGGGCTTAATGCTCATAGCAAACATTATGTAAAAAATAAACATTTTCCTCAACTGTTAACACTTTACTTGACAGAAATACTTAGTAATAACTCATTTAGTACTGAAGTACAAATTATGAACAAATAATGAAAAAAATACAGTGTGTACGTGAGATACAAGATGTCATCGATTAATTAAAAGATTAAAAAGCAGGAGATCAGTATTTTAACTTGTGTTTTTCGTGACTTGTTCCTTCAGTATTTCACAAAGGCTTACAGAATTAATGAACATAGCAACAAACATAGCGACTGCTTGGGATGAAAGATGCATCATGATTCATTAAAGATTAAAGATGAACATGAGATCAGTGTTTGTATTGTATTATACATTACTTGTTCCTTCAGTATTTCACAAAGGTTTACAGAATTAACAGATATACTAACAAATATAGTAACTGCTTGAGATAAAACATGCATCATGATTCTTTAATGATGAATTAACATGAGATCAATATGCAAGTAAAACTTAGTTTGTGGTTAATTAACACAAGTAATAGGATAATACTATATTATTTGTGGCCCATCAAGTAAAGTGTTACCTCTCAACTTAAGACATAATTTCCATAAAACAGACTTGCTGCAAAAACAAGAACTCTGAAAGTGGTTATAAAGTTTTCTTATTTGTCCATTCATTTTCTATATCACTTAGTTCATTGTCGCAGTGAGCCTATAGTCTATCCTATAGCTAGTACACAAGGGCCATTAAGTGATACATGACATCAGTCCTTCATAGACCCTGGAAGACTAGAAACAGATTTGTGGAAGCTAATGGGACTCCCAATAAACAATTAACAATAAACATACCTACTGTTTGGGCAATTTAAGGGAACCGGGTATTAAAAATCACATGTTTTTGGACTGCAGGAGAACACTGGAGAACCTGAAAGAGACCCACACCACATGGGCAGAACATGTGCAGTGCTCAGCCGGACAGGTGTGTGCCGAGGTAATTCTGGCATTTACTTTGCCATGTAAGGAGATGTCAGCAGAGCTGGGTATTGCCTGGAGAAAATTGAGATTATATAAAAAAAAAAAACACAAAAAGGTCAAGCTGTCAGTTCTAAGCAAATGCAGTGTTTACCAAAGGGAGGCATTTCATACCAGCAATTTTGGAATTTAGGGTTCCTAGAGATGTAAGAAAACATTTTATTCTTTGTAAAGATTCACTTAACTTCTGCTTCTCCCCTAGTTTTTAAGAACTGATGTGAAATATTTTACAGACATATCTGTATTTCAGATAACATCATATTTTAACTCATAATACCTGAAATTTTACTGCATCTCTTCTGCTGGAAAATGTTTTTGTTGTTTTGAATAAGCATCATTGTGTCACTTAATTTGTATATGCCACTTACAAAGGGTATACAGAGCATTTTTAACATTTCACAACTTATTAGCTAAGATTCAACAATTCATATAACATCGGTTGAGTGAGTAGTCAAATTCAATTAAACTATTCTATGAATATATAGCTACGTTCATTAATCGCTAAACCTCTACAGACACAGTGAAACAGCTGAATTGTTGAACATCAACTAAGGTGCTGAAATGTTATAAATACTCTGTTAACTCTCTGTAGGTGGATTGTCCAAATAAAGTGTTATCAGTATTATAAATATCTGGTCAATTAAAATTAAAAAATGGTAGCATAAGGATGTTTTTTACAGTTTTACTCCACCCATTTATCCATCCATCCATCCTTTTATCCTGAGTCATAGAGGGCTAGACTCTATACCTTATAGTGGGGGGCCCTCGCCTAACTGAGATAACATGCAAACTTTTACGGCTATGGGACGAGTGAAATCCCCAACCTTCGAGGCTACAATGCCACCCATAAAACCACTGGGCTGACTCATGCTGCTAATATAATGTTAAAACAAGTATCCCCTTCAGTAAATGTTGTTTTCAGTAATGCCTGTCTACCCAAAACTTTTGGCCGTACTTAAAAGGAAAACCAATGATTATAAAAAAAAAAAATTGGCATTCATCAAGTTCATGAATTCATAAATTATCCAGTAACATGCCAGACATCGATGAAAAGATTTCACGGTCATCTTTCATAAAGCAGTGCTGCCTGGATGTACTGAATATAAGACGAAGGCAACAAAGAAAGGAGTCTATTTAAATATTTCACTTCAAATCGACTGAAACTTTTAAATGTACCTCAGATGCCTAATGTGTAATTAAAGGCTGGGCGAGCCAAGTATTCAGCTGACTAGTCAACCACCTAAATGTTCCTGTGCAGCCGAAAAATATTTTATGTGTAAAACATTGTCGGCATCGATATATGAGAAAGCACTGAAAAACACTGCTTTCTCTGTTATCAGAATTCCGCTTCTATCTCTGGTTCAGTTGAAGGCTGCATGAGTCATGTACCAGACAGATGACTAAACTGAGGAACCTTTAAGATAACGTCATCAGTACTGACGACAGAGGGAAGGACGCGTCACCGTCTATGTCCGTGGCCGACGGTGCAAACTGGTGTTTTCTTGCCATTAGTCAACTAGAGCAACAACTCTTGTTGTCGTTTTGCTCCTCCTTGCACTCCTCAAGTTTTCTCACATTAAAAAGTTTTATCCTAAACTTTCTTAGAATTTTCTTAGAATTTACAGACAATGCTGCCCCCTTCTGACGCAAGTGTGCACATAACGGTGATCAAATACAGTGAATGTATCAAATCAACGTTTACGTCTAGGTAAGTTTTCAACCAGGTGTCTGAAGAGCAGTTGCTGGAACCCCTCCTCCACAAAATTGAGGCGAATAATATCGTAGTGAACAGAGAAAAGAATGCTGGGAGAAGTCTTGACGTTATTTGATGTACGTAGTTGGTTGAACTCCGGGTTTGTTTAATATATCTAGCCTGTTTAGTGCTCGTTGTAGTGCAGGACGTGTAATATAGCTAATTATGTGAGCAAAGTTTAAACACACCATTGGTTCACTAGGCATACCAGTCGAATCTGGAGGGTTCCCGGTGTCAGCGTTCAAATGAGGTGAGTAATGAAAAAACTGGTATGAGGGTTTATTCGTAAATAATGCTGCTCAGTCATGTGATGTCACTGTGCCTACACTCCCCTTGTCTCGTGGGTAGTGTTGCACTCATGTCAGTGATGGGATGCAACTATAGAGAGATGTTGACAAGTCCCCTATGGTGAGGAGCGGAGTGGGGGGCTGACAGACTGTGGCCAAAAAATGGCAGCAGCTCATTTTGCAGATGAACAGGAGTTACTCATAGGTAGGTGCAGCAGGGAAGGTGACGGGCGACAATAGCCAAACTAGCGGCTTGCTTAAGTCTTCAACCATTGTGCTGTGTCAAGCTTCTGAAAGAAGGATAGAGAGAAGGAAAACTTTGCCTTACCAAGGATGACACTGTCGTGTGACAACAGCCCAGCCCCCCCCCCATCCCCCGCGCCAGTCCCACTAACATTGGAATGACTGTCAGTCTTAAAAGAATGAGTGAGAATGAAGACTTTGGAGCCTTATACGGAAGATAAAGTAATGGAATGTTATGCATTTAGAATAGGGTGCAGAAAGACATTTGACAAGTGGGGTGCAGTGGGACAGGGAGTACATGGTGAGAAGTCTGAGGAGAGATTATCAATGAATTCAATAAAGACGGTGGTGTAAAACAAGACATGGCTTTCTGAGAGTTACTTGGGGTAGATGTTCCAGGTGGGACTTGGGCTACCCGCTGGAGGAATGAGTCCTTAGTTGCTTATGTGATCATTAGTGGTAGAGATTCCAGCTCTGATCTTTTTTAATGTAGGGTAAGAAGTTAGAAAACCCTGCCTTGGTGTTTCACCATCCAGATAGCTGAGAAACTGCATCTTACTTATTCAGTTTGATACATTCTGCTCCATCACTTAGTAAAAAAGCACAGCTCTGAGAAACTCAGCATTCTTCAAGTTCATAATACCAGAAGTGAACAAGATGTAGTAAAAGAGAAGATGCAAGAAATGGTAATCAATAATCATTTTGAATTAGATTTCTATCTTTTATAGAAGGTGATCTCTAATGCTAGTACCTTGCATCTTGGTCCAGTTTTTTTAAAGAACTATATATTAACTCTTCTTAACATTTTTAACAAGTTTTGTTAAAAATTTAGTATTAATACATGTATATTGAATTGCAAAGTGATTGGATATATTCTAGATGGAATTTTAATGCATTGTGGCTTTAATTTTTCAACATAAAATGTTGATTACAAATAATATATCTATTTTTCGGTGTTCTAGCTCTGCTGTGATTTTTTTTTCACCGGGACCAATGTATGCAACATGTGCTTATGTTGTCCACTAGGGGTCTCTGTGGCCACAGAAATCCATAATCAGTACACTGTCTGGGCCCCTAGGCTGTGCTCTGGTACTAGTAATGCGGTACATTATGTAACGAGCTAAAAATGCAAGACGCGTATTATTACTTCAGCCATTGTTTCTTATTTTTCATAAGGAGGGGAGTAATTTAGGTAATAAATAAAATATCACTGATATATAATACATAAAGATGTATTAATATTAGAAGTCAACATCATGATTAATCAACTGAATCAAAAAACCTTTACAATTTACACTGACAATGTCCAACACAGACATCCATATAACTGACTTAAATAAATGGGACAAAATTTGAAAAATCTCTCTCCTTCCACATCATCATGTCTCATTTAACACTGGATTTCCTTTAAAAAGCGTTTCCAAGGGAACGGGTTTCGCCTACTGCTTATGCATGGCTGACAGTGGATGCAATATTTAGTACAGTCAGGTGACCTCACAGAGAAGCATTTAAGAGTCAAGTGGATTACATCAGTGTTTTTCATTATGTTTTTTGCATTTCCAAATATAATGAAATTCATATTACAAATTCAAAAATCCAACCAGTTTAAACTAGCAGCAATTAAGCAATGTCCTGTCATAGAAAGCATACATAATACATATTTAATGGTGGTGCACTTTGGAATTGTGGAATAATAAAAACAGGCAAAACAAAAAATTATAGCCTGTCGTTTTTTAAAACCAGATTATTCCATGATCTAAGATAAGTAACACGGTAAAAAAATATGTAGGTGACATACAGCTGCTTTCAGGACAGAACTTACTGCCAAGTACTCACTGGCAATGATTCAATGAGTTTCAGCTACCACTACTTATTAGTTAAAGTCACTTCTCTATTGCAAGACTGTTGACATTAACTCTAATATACCCAGAACATTTAGCATTAATAAATACAAAGCCAATACATTTTTGCAAAGCTTGCAGATTATTTTTAACATCATATGTCTGAATAATTGTACAGTCCATGACTGAATTATTCAAAGACAGCACTAATTTGCTTATGGGATACATTAATGAATGCAGCAGTGTACTAGGGCTGGTGACTGTATCCTGCCGCTGCTTTGTGCGTGGAGCTTGTATGTTCTCTGCATTTATCATGGCTTTCCTTTGGATATTCCAGATTTGCCACCACAGTCCAAAGACAGGCTTTCAGTCTAACCTGCATTTAGAGCTTGTGTGTGACGTGTGAGATTTGGACCTGGTACAGGTTTCCCCCTGCATCCTAGAGCATGAAGTTAGACGATCTGGCATCTCGAAATATGCTTCAGAGAGTGTGAGTGCATCCTCTGTAACGGACTGGCAGGTCTCCCCTGGCAACATCCCCTGATAAGCTTCAGGATTCCTATGACCCTGTACTGGATAAGTGGTTGGAAGATGAATAGTTCTGGATGTGGGAAAGGGCTGAACGTTTACAGTTACATACAAAGAAAGATACTTATCAGTTGGGCTGGGCAATGAAATGTTAACAATAATTATCGCAATACAATTTTCCTCAGTGTCAATGTAGCAAATGCTCCAAGCAAGTTCGATATAATTTAAGATGCAGCATATTGCCGACACATTTTGCCTCGCGAGGAAATCCCTTCCTCTGTAACTGCTTGTCAGGAATGGCAATGGAGCACAAGTGCAGGCACAGCCATAAAAACACAAACAGGGTATTTATTGAAAAAATAAGCGAATGCAATAGGGCAGGCAGACAGGCGAAAGACAACACCAACAAAACAAAAGGGCAACTCAAGTCCAAAGCAACCCATTCAATAGGGGTAATTCAGCAAAATCCAAAAGTCCACAGTAAAATTCAGTCCAAGAGACATCCATGCAGTAATAATCCACAGAGAATTCAGAAAGGGTAGGAAGAATACGAGCGGCTGCATCGTGTCCGTGCTTACTAAAATAACCTGTTCTACCTGGGATTTGTGAAATGCTGTTGGCAAGTATTTGTCACATTGTGATGATTAAAAATAGTTTAAAACCACAATTAACCATCCGGTTTCTTCAACTTTCACACGGGAGCAAAAAAATCAGCTATTAAACTGGAAAGAAATAATCATTTGATATTTTTCAGTCGACTGATTTGAAAATTTTGATCATGATAATATTTTTGGCCTATCCTACATATCAGGTAAAAATGTTTAACAGCACTGCAAGGTGGCCTAAATCAAGAGCCAAAGCAATCTTTAGCGAAATGCAAGTATAAACAGATCAAATAATTTAATAGTATCTTCCATTATATAAATATTCCTAAATACATGGCAGACGTCTTTTTTTGTCATGGTTTAGATTGTGGATTAGTATGTTTCCAAGCCTGTACTCTATTGTTTGATATATAGCGTACTGAAACTGAAATGAGCCTATTCTGGCTTTTCCAAATATAGATTTTTGTAATTGTAAGTTGTTTAATGTGCTAGGCTCATCTGCATGATTACAATGACTCCATGACAGTGAATGTGCTCTCCATGACAGCACTGTACACTATGATTGTGTCCCCAACAAAAACGCAGAAAGTTATGCGGAACCTTCTGAAATTAATCTGAGAAAAGCTTTAAACTAAAGAAAAAAAGTATAGTGCTCTTCAATAAAATGTTTCTAACAAATGTAAAAAAAGTTTAAATATCACTGTAGTCTTGCATTGCATAATCAATGTTAGTACACCTGCACTCTGCCTTCTGAGATTGTGCGTCGACTTTTAAAACAAACTGAAATGAGCTATAATGATTTAAGGCCTATGCATTTCAGTTTGCTCAAAAAACCAACAGCTAGAACTAAGCACTACAAAGTGTAAATGCCACCTTACAAAGTAACATTTCCTAATTTTGGATTTTTGTATTGTACAGTCACAGCCAACTTATATATAGCATAAAAACAACAAATATAAACAAAAAATGATAAATTCCAAACTACATATGCAGCATGGTTAAACGTGAATCATGTAATTCTGTGCAATAAAGCACAGACTTCATATTTCTGATCTCTGACAAGATTTAGGAAGAAATTTTGCTACTAGAAGAGATTCAGTCTGATTTTGTTTCACTTGTGCTGCTTATTGCATATTGTAACTTATCCTTACAGGGAAACAGTGACCTTCAAGGTTCTTGCTGCAAATTTAAACACGAATGCAGTTTCACAGAACATTCTCTACACCTAACTGAGACTTTTAACTGAAGAATGAGAATTCTTGTAACAGCTCTTAAGCTTTTAACCATGTGTAGAACGAACTTTTTAAATATACAGCTGCTGAAATTCAGTGTCTTTTTAAGATGCATTATAAAAATATGGATACAAAGTATGACCTCATTCCTAGCACACACCGAAAAACAAAAATGTAAAATACGAAGTTGCTAACATTTAAAAATATTCCCTTAAAAACTTTATAATCTGTTTTACTTTTTATACCTACTATGAATTGCTTCGCACACATACAAATGGTTCAATATATAGTATATAAAAGGCATCAAGCCAAAACTGTGAGGTTCACTGGAGTGATTTATTACTTAAGCTCACTGAGAATTCATTGCCGCTCTGCACACCCCAGCCTTTAATACCTGTTGAATGGTGCGGCTCTGACAGCCGCCATTGCCGTTTTTAAGCAATTATCTGTATGGAAAGACTCATGACCCGTGTCTTAGCTGTCAGTAAGGTGCTCACTTTCATGTATTTTGTAAAAGCTCCTTGCCCACAAGAACTAGGGCTGGGCAGACTGAAATATTTTATTGCTATGTATCTCCAGACACTTAGTGTATATATCCTTGAAAGTATACATTCTGGTGATGGTACTGCCTCATAGACATGTTTTATAACATAACATTTAAATATGCAAGCTATGAAATTCTATTGCCAATATCTATTATTACTCCACCAGAGGTGTTATTTACGTTTGGTAGTTTGGTATCTATGAAGTGAAAACAGTGAAAACAGCAGAGAGGGCCTCGTTTTGTTTTACTGCCACATAAACAATGTTTTCACACCCAAACGGGGGCACCATAAAGAAGGGGCTGTTAGGATGGGGGGGGGGGGCTACAAAATTCATGGGGCCAACAATCTCTAGTGGCCCCCCTCCCCCAAAAGCTGTCTGCCATATGTGTTTGAGGTTATGTTAATCACTGTACTAAACTGGTAGGAAAAGGCCATTCAGAAATAATAATTTGTGTATTACCCACCAACTGAACATCGATTGAAGCAAAAATTCCATCAAGATTATGGAATATTATGCAGCATACACTTAAGAGTTTAAATCCTTTGCTTCATTTAAAACAGAAAGCCCATGCCTTATGCCAGTATGCAAGATCATTTCAGCAGTTATTATAATAAAATTAGCTTCAGTTTTCATGTGGCTGTGATAGCAAACAAGCGGTGGCTCACCACGTGATCAAAAAAGTAACAAGTTAACTATTATTAATAATAGTGGTAACTTCATTGACATTTACAAGATCAAACATTGACAACAGCGTTGAGCAGTAAAATAGCTTTTAGCTCTCGATTATTGGAAACCCGCATTAATAGTGCTGTATGATTGTACATAATGTTCGCTGAGCAAACATTGCTGTTCCATAGAAAAATAGAGTATCCAATTCGTACGAATTTGTTTTCTTGGAGTGTTTGTGAACAAATTAAATTGACTTCCTTCGTGTAAAAGGGAAGTCCCTAAAATGCAAGTGTCCAGGAATCATGGTGCTTGCTGGGGAAGACAGAGCGGTGCTATCTTTGGTGCTGCCGAGGCCTCTTACAATACTATAGGAGATGGAGTTATAATAGACAGAGTGAGCATGGCAGCCCGTATGCTTCTGGCGAACAGGAGGCGGGCTGTCGCAGGAGCCCAGCCGGTAGCAAATGCAGGAGCAGAGAGACCTCATGCGGGACTCAGGCTTGGAGGGATTTGGCCCTGGGGAGCCCTCCTGCTCCTCAGCCATTGACAAGATCAAGTTGGTGTGGCTGGTGCCCTCCTCCATGGGCAGAAAGAGGGAGCTCCTGCTATGACCATCCTCCTCCATGGTCAGGGCGATCATGTCCCTCTCTCTCTTTAGGGAAGCCCGCTCCTCTGCATCGCGCCTCTCATCCTCCGTGTTCATGGTGAGGAAGCGCAGGACCACAAGATTCAGGAAAGCCCCGATGACTGTCAGCCCAACCAGAATGTACATGAAGCTGAAGGCCACGTATGGAGTCTTTTCTTGGAGGTCCTCCTTCTTCTGCAGGGCCACAAAGTCTCCAAAACCAATGGTGGTGAGTGTGATGAAGCAGAAGTAATATGCATGGAAGAAGGTCCAACCTTCGAAATGGGAAAAGGCGGCAGCCCCGATGCACAAGGTCCCAATGCAGGAGAGTAAGCCCACCAAGACCATGTTCTCCATGGAGACCTCAGTCTTTCTCATGCGCAGGCACTCCTTGACTTTCTTTAGCAGGAAGCGCACAAAAGTGTTCATTCTCTCGCCAAGACTCTGGAACATCACGAGCGTCAAGGGAATGCCCAGCACTGCATAGAACATACAGAACACTTTTCCCGCATCCGTACCAGGAGCCGCGTGACCATAACCTGCAGAACCACACAACAGGCAATGTCGAGGTGACTGGCGCACATCTGCTTGTCCAATGCGACATAGATCAGAGAGTATGATCAGCCAGCATCTATGGTGCAAATGGGGTGAAGGGCTTTGCCCAAGGGCTCAATGGTGATATGATCACTCAACCAGCAACGGGATTAAAACCAACAACCTCCTTCTGGATAGGGTGTCACAACCCTAACCTGCTGATCTTCAGGTCACTTCTTTTTCATTTAAAGCACATGTTTGCAGGAAACATTGTTCATGCAATATTCAAGTATAAAATTGTTCCTGTATTTGAAATCCTGTATGACTGCTTTTAATTAACTATATAATTCGAATAATATGGCTTTAATGATAGAAAAGAATGTAATAAATAATGCACTTTTAGTTTAAATACTCAACTATCTAACAAGAAGTCGCTTCAGGAGCACCATAAGTAAAAAAAAAAAAAAAAAAAAAAGCAGGACTTACCGATTGTCGTAATCACAGTTAAAGCGAAATAAAACGATCCGGCGAATTTCCACTGCCTGCCGGCCCGGTGTGGTTCCGCCTGCAGAACTACGCGTTCGATCTCCCGGTAGTCGACCTCGGAGAAGCGGTATCTCCGCTTCATGTCGCTGCGCTTCTGCTCCAGGATGCTGCTCGCGGAGCTCTCGGATTGGGATTCCAGCGCATCGAAGACCGCGGCGCCCACCAGCAGGTAGGAGAGCATGCAGAGGATGAGGGAGACGGTGCGGACGTTCTGCTTCTTCATCTTGGCGCGCGGCGGACCGGAGTGGCACGGGGGGGGGGCGGTGGCGAGAAACAGGTGGCGCGTGCTGCTTCATCGGCGGCTGGGAAGCGGGGACGGGCTGCGAGTCCCGCGGCAACTCTAATGGATAATAATAATAGACAAATGAATAGATGTTAAAAGTAAATAAACGACGCATGGCTGTCAATATATGCGGTGGTACAAATATACGAAAAAATATATACGAAAGTAACTGAGTATATTATTTACGTAGTATATTATGCGGATAATTTTGTCTGTTTATATGAAGCTTTGAGGCATTTTTGGAGTCAGATATGTATACAAACATATGTACATACGCGCACACCAGTAAATCATCATGAAGCAGGCCTTTACTTGTTTTACTTTACTTGTTTTACCAACAGTTTACTTGTAGGCTTTTCCACAACATTTTCGCTCATAGAATATAAATGTCAGGCTTTCGACGTTTCATTAATTTGCACGTGTTGCTGACAACCCACTAGCGGAGTTCCTCGTAAGCCCAAATGATTTATTTACAAAATGCATTCATTCCATCGTTAATTCCTTAGTTTATTTAATAATAACAGAAAAGAAGGCAGGCCTACGAATCGCCAAAACATCGCATTTTGAGAGTGCGATTTAGAAGCTACTCTTTCCGTAATAAATACATGCATAGCCGTTTTTTAGGTGCTAGCGCAGAGATGAGGAATCTGCCGAGGACATCTCCACATTTCCACAAAGTAGTCTGTAGTCCTGCGAACTGTGTAAGCACTACCCGATCGGAGGGAGCCGAATCAGCACCAGACCAGAGAACCAGGCGCAGTGAACTGCCTTCATGACAGTTTCACCATTTAGATTTTAAACCAGGCGGTTTCTACTTACCGTGGAACTTTACTTAATAATGCATGAAAAATGTATAGCACATATGTTTAAGCCGAGGACGTGACACCTAGACACAGAAATATTGAAGGTTAAATATCTATTTCAAGGAGCCAGCGCTACACTAATGCGCTGACAGGACTGCTGGCCTTGGTGCTGAACGTTTTCATCCGAGGTTTTTTTTATCTGTCAATATTGAGTGTGGTCACACATTAACTTCGCCTCTTCAAGTAAGGGAATAACGAAGGAGGATTCTGCATTTATGTAACTGCTTTCTAGCTGTGGAATTGATTTGGGCCAGAATAAAAGTAGTGGGCCGCACAATCCGATGTAGGGCAATAACATTTACAGCTCATTACAAACGCGAAAGTATTCTGCTGTGTGCTGGCCTTTTTTGTCATCATGCTCACATCCCTCATCAGCAATAAGCATCAAACCAATCTGCTATGTTCAGTTATTACAAGAAGACACTGTAAACAGAATCTGAACAAGCTTCTCACAGCAGGGACAAAGAAAACAACCTCACACGCAGTGACTGCATAAAATATTAAACAACAAGCCAAGGCATGTTATATAATAAATCTCAAATGCACAGGCGCAGTCCATAGACGCTGTAAAGTTATGAAATCAAACTCCAAAACTGCAAAATGTTATTGAAATCATTCATTATTGTATTAAATGTAATTGACAGACAAAAGTAATCTGCTCAACTTTTCTCCACTACTTTTTTTTTACTGGCACTTCAGCATAAATTCCAAGTTACTGCCAGTCCCACCCCAGTAGTTTGTGTTCAAACAAAAAGTACCTAGTCTGGAGTAGGTACTAGAAAATGGTTCTGGAACTGCAGAGGAACTACAATTCGGCTGAGTTCCTGCAGTGGGAACAGGACAGAAGTTCCTAGTTCTGAAAAATGGTTCCTGCAGTGGGAACGCACCTAATAATAGCAGATTTGTTACAAATAAGCAGCTATTCGATTGGGTGGGCCTAAGCAGAAAGTAGCTAAGCCCCCGCTTCCTAGTATAGCTGACTGGAGGTCTTCCAGGGGTATGACTTCAAGGTTCAGCACAAACCCAGCAAGCTCTGTAGCCAGGCCAATGCCTTGCCCTATCAACCCTGTGAGATGGATGACTGCTGCCGCATTGAAAAGCGATGTGCCAGGTGGGTTTTGGTGCCGGAAGCGCAGGAGAACATCAGCAACGGGGGATTGTCAACCACCAGCGCTTGCGAGTGGAACAGCTTGGGCACCAGGTGCTCGCCGAAAGTCAGCGGTTGGCTGCCAGACTGGAAGGAGGTCTTTGCCTTTGACTTGGTGACCAAGGCCCTCTACTCACAATGGGGAGTCCTCAAGGAGTACGATGGACAGCTGTACTGGTCCTGGCAGTTCCTGGACGGTGAGAGGTACCTGCTCCAGCTGGTACCTGCTCCAGTCCCACAGTCCTGAGGGCACTGCACAGCATGACTGGAGCCAAGTACTTTGCAGCGGGGCTGTTTATTGCTGAAACATGTACACCAGCCAGAAGGTCCAAGCCACTAGTCCAGAGTGCTGATGCCACAGCATCAGGTGGGGCTGCCTATGGAGAGTGTCAGGGTGGAGGTCCTGGGCCCCTTTCCGCTCAGCAACACTGGGAGCCACTACATACCAGTAGCCATGGAAGGTTTTACCAAGTGGCCCAAGGTGTGCATGGTTCCTGACCAAAGTACAGCAAAGTACAGCAAACAAGATGGAGAAGCTGGTCTTCTGCCATTTTGGGGTGACAGAGAAGTTACACAGTGACTCAGGGCAGAACTTCCTGTTGTTTGGTGAGGTCTTCAAGTGGCTGTGTGTTAAGACCCACAGGGTAATGGGTTGGCAGAGTGGTTTAACGTTACGCTTACTGCAGATCCCGGTCAACACCCAGCACTGGAACCACCACCTGGTCTTGTGGGTATACTGTATTGGGCAGTGTTGCAAGTGAGCACTTGGTGCACGCCAGCTATGCTTATGTTCAGGATGGAGTTGCAGTCATTGGTGGACTTCCTGTTCCAGCTTCCCCCAGAGCCAAAGGTATCGAAGAAGCTAAGTATGGAGAAACCGTGGTGACGATGGGAGCATCTGAAGGAGGAGCACAAGCTGGCCCGGCACCACCAAGGTGCAATGACTACTCGACAGAAGTGCATCTATGGTGCACACAGCTGTGGGCAGGACTTTGACCCAGTTTGGGTGTACTGCCCCATCCGCAGGAAAGGGTGGTCACCCAAAGCTAAGGCCTCTGTAGCTTTTTTAAGATTTGAAGTTGATTTGGTGATTGCTGGGGATGGCTGATCCTACAGGCATTGTGACCCTGTGGGGCTGGCTAAGTGTTATCCCTGCGTTACATTTTGGACCGGAGTACATTTGTTTGTTTGTGTCTAACCCTAGCTAACCCGAGTGTGAGTGTAAATTGTGGACGTGCCACCACTGCTAGTTTGCACTGGCAGCAAGCTGTCATAAAGCCAAAACTTCCGTATTAAAAGAGCTGTCGTCTCCATCATTAACCATGACCTACAAGCTTGCAGCAATATTTTATGACTAATTAACATGAAAAACCACTGCTGCCGCCTACAAGTAATGTGGATTGCCATAAGTGTCACATATTTATGAATTAATCTACAGCTGTAAAAAGTTGGCAAGATCTGTATGGAGCTCCACATAGAGAAACAGGTGATTTATGCTCTTCTGCTCTCTTGATTGACACGCCCATTTTTATAACGGTGGCAATCCAAGCTGGTCTTCATAGGGCTCTTGTATCCAATGATTGATTAGACCTAATTCATCTTAGTCATTGGACATAAAATGTAAAACACGCTAAAAACCTTAATATAAGAAGTAATCGAGACTTTAACATACTATACTAAACATACTTTAACATTTTTATAGCAATAGTTTTTGAAAGAAGGAACAGACTAGCCTACTTGGCGATATATTTGTACTGGGACTGCTGATAAGACGTTGACATGCAGCAGGAAGGTCATGCATGCCTGGAGGGTCTCGCTAGTGAGGACAGCAGAACAAACACAAACAGCAGACTCCGTGATGGTGTCTAACTAAGTGTTTACATCTGTTTACATTTACGCGTTATTTGCTCTTACAGTTTTTGTCCTCTTTTCTTTACTCTGGTTAATCACCAGAAAGTCACGCTCAATATTTAATGCAATGAGCAGACGGCATGTCAGGATTTACTAGTGGACTACGAGTATGAAATGATAATCAGTGGTACAGTGGGCCTGCATGAAACTTCAATCATGAGTTTTATGGGTGTTTTTTTAACCTCTTGACGCCATCTTAACAGCAGAGATTTACTGTCACTGTCTATCTGTCTGTCTGTCTGTCTATCCATCTCTCTAATCTCAGATATTATTTAAATAATAAAATAATCTTTAATGATATGTCCCTAACTCTATCTGTTCAAATCCTTTGAGAGACAACGTCACATTGAACACATAGAACACATAGATCACTTAGTGCTTGCAATGATCAATTAACAAGGTGGAAAAATAGGTTAAAGGTCAAAACCCCTTTCAAAGTATCATGTCATTAAAAATATTAAATGAATCAGGGCAGCATGATGGTACCGTGAGTAGCATTGTCACCTTGTACACTTCCTGGTCTGGAGGATTGTATCGTGCTCTCTTTCTCCAGTATTTGTATTGGTTATCTCCTGGTATCCCAGTTTCTCTCCACAGGCCAAAAGGATGCAGTGAACTTGAACAAAGTGCATATGTGTGTGCCCTGTGTTGGACTGGCATGCCATCTAGGGGGCACCCTGCCAAGTGCTTCCTGTGATATCCTCCAGGCCAAGGACCCTTTGCTGACAGAGTGGTTGTAGACATACTATGAATATACTGTATGAGGGAAGACTGATTGCAGGTCTGCGAAGATGGAATTCCATAATTGTGAGCTCACTATGATAGTGTTCTCTAATTCTCATTCATAGCTCATGAGATGAAAGTCGAATGCATGCTGTTTTCATAAAGTGATATGTGCCACAATGGAATGCAGATGGATGGACACTCCTGATGTTATGAAACCTGATTTGGTGATGAGATCAAATTGTCATGGCATGTATTTAACTTTAAATACATAAATGAAACGTTGTTAAGTAATGACGTGCCCTTCTAACTGCTATTAACCATTTAATCAGCTTATTAATTTTTGAGTTACCACTTTAATAAGATACTAATCATATATTTGTGAGGGAGATAAAACATCTATGTAATTATGTACTACTTGTTTTTCTAAGTGATTATGTTTATGTTTCAAGTACTGCATTTTTAACAAATGAGTGACTTAATCGCACGAGTTTTCTGTACTGTGTTGATGAATAGTATCATAACAACACTTTATTTTATTTTCCGGCCTGTCTGACGTACTTCAAGACAGGAAATTTCATGTTCTTTTGTTAATACAAAGTGAAATCATTGCTCTGCACACTGGAGCCTATTCTTCGAAAAAAGTTTATTTAGTGGAATTTTTGTAGTCTGTCGAGACTTGAGTTGTGAATGTTGGAATTGGAAAATAACTCTTATAAAAAATTCAGCTGGGAGGAGCCCAAAAATAAACCAGATGGCAATGGCGTGGTCTGGTATCAGAGATGTTTCGCAGTTTATAATTATCAAGTGAGTCATGGTGGCCCATGAAAGCCCTGCTGTGGCCTGGCTGCTGGGAGGCGTGGCTGATCCGGCAGCTCCCAGCCACCACCCTGTCCGCTGTGTCCCTGCTGGGAGGTAATTGTGCACCTCATTGGATTAATGTGTCCTTCTGGGCCTCCCTTTGATCTCCATGTACATCGTGTTCCTTTTGAAGCGGAGAAGTCCTGGGAGCAGTTAATGTCCCCCGACTGTGAGCTCAGAGAACAGCAGGCACAGGCGAGTAGCCGTGCACTTGCATCATTCCTCCATGACTTCACCCAGCAGTAGCTGCTATTCAGGACAGGTGATGGGATCGCACTGGCAAAACACTAACACATTGTATCTCATGCCTAATTGAAAGTGGTGCATTTACTATGTAAGCCTCATGACATCCCCAGTCTGTTTGAACCATGACAGCTTAGAGCTTGTGGTCTTTTCAGTAAATTGATAAATGTTAGGATGGCTGCTTTGATGGTCGACGCCTCACCTTGGGTTTTCCATGCCTTGGGTACATAGCCGTCAAGCATAGCCTTCAAGATGTGGACCCCCATATCCCTGAATAGAAGAAGCTGCTACAGAAAATGGATGGATGGATGGATGAATGATAGGATGGATGCATGGGTTCCTTTTATTTCTTATGCATCTAAGTATTATCCTCCTTGATCAGGATGGCCCAGCTGTGAACCCACTTCCTATGGTGCTTGAGACAGGTGAGAATGCCACCTCCCATTCTCTCCACCTGCTACTGAGACACCATAGAGAGTATCTTCACTAAGGATGTCACAGTCTGGTTCAGACCCTACGGTGCTTCAGAACACTGGTTCCTCCTACGCCTCATCAAAATAGCAAAAATGCCTGCTAGGACTAAGCTCCTTCTCCACTGAATGTCTATAATGAGCCATCGGAACAATCAGGGGTACATTCCACCCGACTCACAACCTCTCTGCCCCACTGCCAACTGGTAGCAGGTCCAGCAGCCTCAAAGCCAGGACAGTGAGACTTAAACAGCTCTTTTGGCTGAATGGCCTGGACCCTCCCAGTTTAAGACTGGATCTCTTAAGAAAACCAACAATACACATACACACATGCACCCGCTAGAATCATAATTGTAACAAAAATCTATACTGTTGATTCACTGCTACAATCTTGATCTATTATTGCACATCATGGCGCATTTGCACATCTGCATGTCTGCATGCATGTACAGTGCTCGCAGAAGGTCACATTAGAAACAACCAGTAGTTTAAGTAAAACATTCATTTCATGTAGTAATACATTTAAAGCCAAATTATAGTTCAAAAATGGCTGTTCTGATTTAAAAAGTTCATTGACAAGCAGCCTGATGGGGTGTTTTTAATCAGTAACACCTTTGCAATAACATATAACACCCAACAATTTTTTGTACAGTATACCATGGGGCAGACAGACAGACTTTAGATGTAATACAGAACAATTTAGTGCACCAGAGGCTAGTACAGCAGGGAGTGGAGGTGGTGACCTGGGGATGGCTGATAGCAGTTGGAGTTCAGCATCCTGGTGGATAACACTGTCCCGGAGCCTGCTGGTTAGTAGGGTTGGGCAGATCGATCCAAACGTTGGTACTGATTAATTGATATATATTCTATATATCAATTAATATTAGTAGTACCACATGTAATGATGCATTAGTGAACTCCCAATAACTTGGAACTTGATAACTTCCAACTTTCTACTTGAAGAAATACTGTAGGACGACTGAATAGAATGGATTCGTAATGCAAATTTACTAGGTAATGCCAATTCCACTTGCTTTTGATGCTGACATAATATGGAGATTCTCACAGATGTACTAGCAGGAGTACATATTAAATCATGATGTACTCTGTGTGTAAATAGTAAACAGTAAATAAGCAGCTCTTCGGTTTTACGTCACTGTTGCTCTCCAAATCCGCCGGCGCCTTTACTGAGCCGACCCTTCTGCAGTGAAAAACCGAAGCATGCTGGAACCCTGCTGTAACTAGTCTCTCTTCGCAGTGCGGCTCGGTTCTTGTATGCCAGTGGAAAAGCACCATTAGGCTTAAAGGCTTTGGGCTCCAAGTGGTAATCTTATGGTGCCACTGGAATTATGTTTCTACTTATTTACATCGCATGGAAAAGCCACTATTAAACATGCTGTAAGCAAATTGTGAGTCTGATTAATGTCCTCTTGATGAGCCTGTGAGAAGTGTGACAGGGACTTACTTAACTGAGGGCCAGCAGATTAGCAGTCTAACTGCAACACCAATATAACCAAGGCCTGTGAGAAATCAACATCTTAAAGCTTTTCTGTCTCTGTTGGACGTTTCATGACCCTGACATCTTTCACACTGCTGCAGAGGAAAAACCTGGAACTTTCTGCAATCCTGCAGTACAAATTATGCAGTATTTCTAGGCAGGATACAGCCAGGAATAGCTGAAGAGTCTAAAAAGTAAAAAACAAAGTTTTATTATTTCAATGACATGTCTAACACTGTATTCTTGGGACTTAATTATCAGACACAATGGAGATTTAAAATTAATGGTCAAGCACGGGCTAAATAAGAATTAATTATACGTTTTTGTTACAAATTAATTGCATATAACTATATAAAATCATGTATTCTTAAGTTATGAATTCATAATTAAGCAGTGAAGGCATAGTAATTTGAGAGCTTTAATAAAGGAATACTAGTGCAGAGATTCCGGAATGAAACTGTATATTAAAAGCATGATTCCATCTAGTTTGTAAATAAAACAGTGTAGCTTGTAAGTCAGGGCTGCCTAACCCTGCTCCTGGAGATCTACCACCCGGCAGAAATTAGGTGCACACCTAAGGTAACACACCTGATACTGATAATCAGGTATCTTCAGAAGCATCTCAGTATTAGAGTCAGCTTTACTTCAACATAGCTGACTCTAATTGAGCACCTAAGCTCTGCTGGGTGATCTCCAGGAGCAGGGTTGGGCAGCCCTGTTGTAAGTAAATGATTAACAAAATACACCATCTTATTGTTTTTTCTTCAATGCAAAGCCTAAAATCTGCAGTGCATCTCTTTGATAACACAGAGATGGTCACACCATCCTATAGATTAAATAAACCTTTTAACAGAAACGATATTGGCAGTCCAAATGCAGGGAACTGTGCATCCCTCCAGTTTCCACAGTAACTGAGACAAAAATAGTACCACAGAGTTGGGGGCACTGAGACATCACTGCCGGAGACAACAGGAATTATACCTGGAAAATCCCAACATGAATGACTGGCAGCTACTGTGCACCAACAGACAGCCAGTTAGCAACCTAGAGCAGTTTAGAAGTTCAGTGGAAAACTTTCCCAGCAGTGTCTCTGGAGAAATGGACCACAAGGACCCAGTGCTTTGTTAAAAACATTCTGAAAATGCCGCAGTGTGATTTTCTAAACATTTTAAATGACGTTTTAAATAAAGAGATTCACTTCCCATCAGTGATATAACTTTACTTGTAAAATGAAAACAAAACTCAATGCACTGCTGCGAAAGCAATACATAATCCACTGCTGTTTCCATGGCAACGGATGCATAACATATGACAGGATATGATGTTTGTCTCTTTTTGCAGCATATATATATATTAAAAAAAGCCCCTACACTTCAAAAGTTCAAGATCAAGTTATAGCTACTGAGTTTACATGCATTGAGTATTTGAATTTAACTCTCAGTGGAACAAATTGCTTTACTACCATAACATGCAATTCTACATACCAAGAAATCATTAGGTACCACAAAGCAAATTATTCCTCTGTATAATGCAACATCAAAGTTAAGCTCTGAACCGATAAAAAGTTCCTCTTATTTGTGACAAGCAGACCCTTCCATCTGTGAGCTACATCTAGAGTCTGGCCCTTGAGTAAAGCTAGACTGTGATTTTCGGTAGTGTAAGTTAGATCACTTCCCTTTTACTGCTGGAAAAGCAGTGTACTGCTCATAGACAAGTTACACTACCTTTCTGTGCTTATTGAGAAAACTGATTTTTTAAATAACAATCCACATTTAATTTGGCACATTTGGTGCTCAGGCAGACATCCCACAGAGCAAAAGATGTTTAGTACAGATGGATTCCACGTAAAGCATACAAATGGTGCTCATAAACAGAACTGAACAAACGGTCATCAAGCTCCATTTTCAATCTGGCACTCTGGTCAGATACGTAGCCTAGTATACATGTTATAATGGGTTGTACAATTTGGAGTGCTAGTACATGACACACAGAGAACAAATGTACAACTCAGAAGAAATTTATCATTTTATTGATTTGAAAAACAAAATGGTTACATAAGCCATTACTGGAGAGAGATGGCCAGACATGGCCGTGAGACGACCGTCGGGGCCAGAGCTCCCGATGGGTTTCACAGCGGGGTCATATTTTGCACCATTCTTCCTGAGACCCCTGACTCACACTGTCTGCCACCACTTTGTTTCTGAGGTTCAGCAGCAAAGCAGAACTGTAGCCTGCTTACTCTCAATCAAAGATAAAGGACATGCCAAGGGAGACATTTTAGCATATGTGAAATGGAAACATCACCGTGTCATGGCCCTTTAGACCCCAGGTCTCTTTTACATACCTAAAGCTTCTTCTCGCTGCATCTCAGTGGTGAAAGCTGTCCCATAATAAGTTTCTAGCTCCATGAAGATATACTCAACTGATATATACTGCTTTAAAACTGCACTTTCAGCAACAGAAGGCAGCTTGTTCCTTGGTTCTGTTAACATTTTTTTAATCCCAGTTAGGCAATGTACATTTAGCAGTATTAGAAATTTTTTGGTCATTTTTATCCATAGATTTCAATACAATTTCTGCAAAAGGACCCCTTCTAATACATACATTATATCAGTAAGAGCTCTCTCTTCAAAGGTCCAGATCATAATACAACAGTTACACAAGGTCGGCACATGTACCCAATTCATCTTTCAGATGTTGATTCATTTCCTTAATTCTAGTTGTGTTATCCATCCACCCCATACACCCACCCATCCTAGCAAGTACAGGCACAAGTCAGGGAAAAATCTGAAATGGGTTGCCAGCCCATTGCAGGGAACACACACATTCAGACTGTGGAGAACATGGAGGAAAGCCCACAACAAAAGTTCTCACATGCAGAGCCCGGGTGGAGATTCAAACCCTGATCCCAGAGGTGTAAGACAACAGTGCTACCCAGTGCACCACTATGCCAACCCAGCGGTGTTATATTACACAACATATTCACTTATTAATATGGTGTGTTAGCCTAGTAACTTGAAAATAATAAACCACGTAAAGAAGGAAACGCTTATTAAGCAGAAAGTTTCTTCGGTTTTTCCCTCACGATCCAAAAACTGGTTCATAAACTGATGTCTCCAAGTTAACCATAGTGTGTGATTGTGTGTCTTGTAATTGAACGACATCCCACCCAAGGTCTCTCTTCCTCTGTGCCCTCTACTTTCTAGGAAAAACTCTAAGTTCACTACCACTAAGTAATGCATAAACATTATAGATAATGGATGACAATTCTCAGTTACACACTCGACTTAGAAAGTACACTCACCGACCAGTTTAAGCACACCTACACATCTGCTTGTGCATACAAACATCTAATCAGCCAATCATGTGGAGGCTGCTAAATGCATAAAATCATGCAGAAATGGGTCAAGAGCTTCAGATAACGGCCAGATCAAAAACCAGAATGAGGAAAAATGTGATCTAATCTGGTTTTAACCGTGACATGGCTGCTCATGCCAGATGGGGTGATTTGAGTATTTTAGAAACTGCTGATCTCCTGGGACAGTCCAACAATCTCTAGGTTGCACAGAATAGTGCAAAAAATAAATAATGTCCTGTGAATGGCAGTTCTGTGGGTGGAAACACCTACCTGATGCAAGTGGTCAGAGGAGAATGGTGAGATTGGTTCAAACTGTCAAGAAGGCTACAGTGACTCAAATAACCATTCTTTACAATAGTGGTGCACAAGATGCCGAACCTTTAGGTAGACGAGCTACAACAGCAAAAGACCACATTGGGTTCCACACCTGTCAGCTAAGAACAGGCTCACCAAAACTGGGAAACTGAAGACTAGAAAAACATTCTGGTCTGACGCATTTCAAATTCTGTTGCAACATGCAAATGGTAGGTAAGAATTTAGCATAAACAGCATGAATCTATAGACCCAACCTGCTGTGTGTCAACAGTTTGGGCTGGTGGTGTAATGATGTGGGGGATGGCTTCTTGGCACACATCAGCCCCCCTAAGACTGACTAAGTGCCGGTTAAATGCCATAGTCTATCTGAATTGCTGAGGACCATATGCATCCCTTTATGGTAGCAAATTTACTCATATTCTAATGTCTACTTCCAGCGGCATAATGCACCATGTCACAAAACACAACTCATCTCTAACTGGGTCCTTGAATATAACAATGATTTCTATGTACTTCAGTGGCCTCCCCAGGCACCAGATCTGAATCCAATAGAGCCCTCTTGGGGTGTCGTGGAATGAGAGATTCACAACATAAATGCACACACAACAAATCAACTGAAATTACATAATGCAATCATGTTAACATAGACCAGAAACTCTAAGGATTCACACACACACACCACCTTTTCGAGATTTAAGACGTAAATTTACGAGAAATAAGTCGGAGATTCTCTGATATCGTAAAGTCATAAATTTGTGAGAAAGAAAACTCCTAGATCCTCTGAGATGTAAGTAGTAAATTTACGAGAAGAAAAAGTTGGATATTCTCTGAGTTTAAAGTGGTAAGTATACGAGAAAAAACTGACAAATTTGCAAGAAAAAAGTCAGATATTCTCTGAGATTTTAAAGTCACAAATTGCGAGAAAAAAGTCAGATATTCTCTGAGATTTTAAAGTCACAAATTGCAAGAAAAAAGTCAGATATTCTCTGAGATTTTAAAGTCACAAATTGCGAGAAAAAAGTCAGAGATTGAGTTTTTTCACGCAAATATATGACATTAATCTCAGAATTTCTGACTTTTTCTCATAATTTTACCCGTTTTATTTTATTTTTATATACAATGGCCCTAATACGCCGTCGTACCCCCTTTGCTCTCCATTTTAGCTTTAATTAATTTTTAGAGGATGTCACAAATTCAGTTCCAACTAGTTCGAATGCAAATTCTTGATATCAGAAATGCAATTGTAACTGGTTATAATGTGTATTTCTGATATGACAAATTCAATCCAGACTAGTGGGAATGCTAATTCTTGATATTGGAAATTCAATTTTAACTAGTTAAAATGCCGATTCCTGATATCAAAAGTCCTGTTTTAGCTATTGAAATTCAAAATGATTTTCTCATTTATTTCAGTGGGAGCAAGATTGCAGTTGTTGATATCAGGAATAAACCATGAAAAATATTTCATCATGAAGCTCCTATTGCATTAATATGGAAGTTAATTGCTCAAACCATTCTATCTTTGTTAAGATGCTTATTTGATCTGTAATTATTGTTTACCACTTCCTTATTTAAGCAAGCTAAAAATACATGCATGCATAACGTACCAACACATGACAACCAAATGTGTTTTGTGTCAAATTCATAGTTGAATAATGTGAGGCTTAGGTACACTGCTATTTCTAAACTGCCCTTAATGCATGATTTTTGTTATGTGTGATGGAATGGGAGGCAATCCAGAGTGCAGCCAGCTTTGTGTCCTGTGCTTCCTGGACCAAGCCCCAGACTACATTGTATAAGCATTTATTAAAATGAATATAAGGATGCACAGATATAAATGATTATAAATGATTGTAACAGAATTATTATTGTCCATTTCTTCTTAATGTTTAATGTTGTTTTTCAAATCCTTTACATTTTCACAGCAATAAGGTCATTGTACTAAGGCAACTCATATTAAAGGACATACTAATAGTCACACACACACACACACACACACACACACACACACACACAAATAGCTAGATCTAATAAACACCTTGCCAGAAAATGACTCTTAATTGCTACTTTACTTACTGCTGCCTCAGTTAAGTAGTCACCCACTACAAGCTTTCAGAATAATGCGAATTACACAACACTTATATTGGCAGCATTAAACGCAATTATTTGGATACAAAATGTAAAGGTTTTATCCATCAAATAGACCTTACCAGATAGTTTTAAGCTGCCTTATAGTCTGATTACAGCAAGGACTTGAATTCTCAGGAGAGGCCACAGATTAAGTTACAGATGTACAACGAACAGGCCATTGGGAAGCCCAAAAATCAAGAAACAACACGAATTTTCTCCAGGATGGCTGTTCTATATGGTCCTTATAGACACCATGACACATAATAAGGATGATTAATCATTGCTACAAGGTCCTCAGGTTTAATTATTATTCATATTAATAACAATGAGTAATGTATATGTTCCATATATTAGATAAAGTTATTGTAGGGATATAGGCAATTTGTAGAAAATCCAGCAGCTTGTTCTGTAGCGTTTACCAAAAGCGGGCAATGTTATTTTCTATTGAAACCTGAAAAAGGAGATTGTAAAGTTACCCTGCCGCACGTATAATCTCAGCCCTGACTGCCTGGCGGTGCGAATGGGAAGCGGGGGGCAGGCGGGCAGGCACACACGCACACACCCCCGCTGTCCCCCTCGGTGATGTGCAGCCCAGACCGCTCGCTTCCAGGCCCCTCCGAACACTTCGCGCAGTTCAACCCGTGCCTGCAGTCAGGCAATGGCACGGTCGGGTTCTGCGCCAGAGAGGCCTGATGGTTCGGTACGGCCCGTGACAAAGGCTCGGAACGGCTCGCCCGGAGCGTCGCCCCTCTCGCCGACAGTCCTCCCTCATGCGGGATCGACCATTTCCAGCCAGTTATGGAGGACGATTTAGTCTGCGAATACGACTCGACCTGGGACACGGAAAGCGATGGCGACGAGCTGGTGGAAAACCTAACGCGGAGGTGCAGCCAGGACAAGACGCAGAAATCCTGGGGTTTCGTACGTATTTCCCGGCGGACGCCGCGCTGCGGACGCCCTGCCCGCCGGCTGGCGGTGCGGTTTCGCGCGGCGTACATCATTGTTAGCCGGCGCTAACGCTCCGGCTGCAGACAGGCAGCTAGGGGGCAAACTGCGCGGGGAGAAGCCGGGACGACCTTGGGAGCGGGGCGGGAGTGTGCCTTAGAGCGTGCCCGGCAGCGGGCAGCGGGAAGGGCGGCCGTCCCCGTCCCCGCCGCCGGTCGCAGCCCGCTAGCTCGTTAGCGTTTTGTTAATTTTTATCAATGACATGGGCGATGGTGCGCGCGACCGGAAGCGCCGGTCTCCGTCAGTGGGACCCGGCGCGCGCCGTCGCGTGACACGCCGCGCATACCCATACCCGTATCCATACCCTAACCCGCGGCCATGTTCCCAAATTAAAGTCCCTTCCCGCCCCTGCTTCCCCTTGTTCGCGGCCGGGCCGCCGCGCTCCCTTTCCGCCGGCCCCCCCGGGCCGCCGCGCTCCCTTCCCGCCGATCCCCCCGCAGGCTCCGCCAGACGCGAAGGCGCGATGCGGCCGAGCTGCTCGCGTTCCGCGGCGGTCCGGCTCCGTTAATGAATAGCGGCCCCCGTTATTATTCGGCCATTTGTGCGAAGGGGGGGCCCGCGGGAAGGGGGGAGCCCGCGCTGTCCGCATATAAATTACTGTACCGGGTACAAATGGCAGCGGAATTAATTTAGTTCCGTGACGTGCGGACAGGTTTGGCTGCGCTGGGGACCAGCAAACAAGGCCGGCCGCCCGGCCGCGGTCCTTCCAGCTACCGCCTTTAACCTCACACACTTATGTACTTTTATACTTTGTGATTTTGCGTGTCTGCTGTCTGTCTCCTGTCATATAAAAGTAGTCCTACTTGTGCAGCTAGAGGGAAATCCAGTAAATTTGAAATGTACTTCGGAACCGCAATAAAGAAACGCGGTACCCAGGGACAGCCCGCGGTATTGTGGCGCCCTAGGCGAGATTCTGCCGAGATCCAGCCACCGGGGTGCAACCTGAGATGTTTCAGTTCCTCGTATGCGCCCCCTAATCGGATCGCGCCGTGGGTCGGCCCAGTACCTGCAGTATGCAATGCAAGTCAGTGCAATGACCAAAACCCATATGAAAAAGCTCAGAAGCTGAAAAGCTTTGCATGGTTTTATTTCTCAAATGTAAAATAAGCCCATACTTGGGCATTGGTAGATCTAAACCAGAATGTTAGAAGTCTAAAATATCACAAGACTGATTTTGCCTCACAAAGTTGGTCCTAGTTTTTAAAATTTGCATTCATCCTTTTTGACTAGAGATTAAAAACACAAATTATCCTTTGAAATTAAAAGCTATGATGTATGACCTGAGTGGGTAAACACTTGAATTTGATTATCTGGACAATCGCAGACATGTCGAGCCATGGCTGGAAAGAACAAGTGATGCAGTTAATTTCCAGCCAGTGAGTACCACAGCTAAGTGAGGTCAGCAGGGAAGCGTAGTAGCAAATAAAGCCTGTCAGTGGATGTGAAATGTCACAGTAGCCAGTTAATGGATGCAGTTTTGTTTCCTAGGCAGCAAAAAAGGCTGTTAAGTGGAGACAATTATTAAATGAATTAAACAATTGCAAGATGGCTTGGAACTGCAAGCTGATTTTTTTAATTATGTTTTAATTTCTTTTGCAGTGGTCAAATCCATCTTCAAGGAACCTGCGTGCTGCAAAAGACATGCAAAACTACAGACGGGGATATCCAGTGAGTTTGTAAAAGGAATGTCCCTCTTATCTGGCTCAACGAAACATGGGAATGGATGAACGATGGTCATTCACTTGTATTCCTTGTTGTTATCCACAGAATATCAATGAAGAAGAAAACCAAGAGGAAAGAATGAATAATTTAAAATTTTACCTAAATGAAATTACTTCATCCCCTGATGGTACGCTTTGAGCAAATTGGGTTATTTTATTAATATGTTAATTCATTCGTTCATTCATCAGTATTCAGAAGTGTGTAAATCTCACTTGGTTTTGTACTCTTTGTCATAGAAGTCTCAATAGAAGCTTTTCACAAAGAATGGAGGACGGATTATAAGAGATTGGAGAGAGTCCATTCCTATATTCAGTGGTAATTTTTTTATACATAATTGTAACATATGATCTTGTACAATAACACTTTAACTCAAAACTTATTCAATGTTACTAGGTTGTTTCCTCTGCGAGAACCTGGAGTGAACTATATGGCCAGTGAACTTACCAAGAAGGAGATCCAGGTATGTTGATTTACGGCGAGACCCATTAGCGTAAGCATACGTGTTGTCAGGGTCTGGATCTTGCCAACCTAAGCCATTGGTTTTTGTTGCAGGAATTCAGAAAAAATGAAGAGGCAAAGAAGAGACTCGTGGAATCCTATGAACTGATGCTGGGATTTTATGGCATACAGCTGGTCAACAAGGAGACTGGAGAGGTCAAACGTGCAGATAACTGGAGGGAGCGATTTGCAAATCTTGAACGGTCAGTGGTGTGGGTTTAGGGTGACCAGATAATCCATGTCAGGGAGGACACTTTGAACTAGGACAGGATTTGTAAACTACCATTTCAATTAAAAGGACCTGGATTTCACTTAAGCACTGCGTTCTTGCTGCGTGTTGATTGGGCAGTCTCCTATAATCATGCACGCATCAGTAATGTTAAATGCGAAACAGCTGGACGAGTCTTTCAATCAACGAAACAAACCAGTCAAAGCACAAGAAGAACTGAACTATTTAGCCGAGCACAAGAGCCTTTCAGTTTTAAAGTAGTTTGTAAAACCTGAAGTAGCTCAATGTGTCCTTCCTGACATGGATTATCTGGTCACCCTATGTGGGTTTCTCAGTAGCCTTGACTGTCAGTGTCTGAGTTGTGTTGTCTTTCGGATTGTAGCTGTGGGTGTTTTAGGTGCAGCAGATTGCCTCCAAATACCATGTTGCTGCCTGCTGGTACTATATTTCCACTACTGTGCAATATGCCTTTTCCTGCTTAAGTGTATCAGCAAATTAATACAGCTTATCTCATATTTATCTTATGACATATAGCCTTTCTTCACCTGTCAATAAAGCAGTATGTGTATTTCTATAAAGCAGGGCTAGCCAACCCTGCTCCTGGAGAGCCACAACCCTGCAGAGCTTAGGTGCAGCCCTAATTTAACACACCTGATACTGATAACCAGGCCCTTCAGAGGCATCTCAATTAGAGTCAGCTATGTTGAAGCAAAGCTGACTCTAATACTGAGATGCTTCTGAAGAGCCTGATTATCAGTATTAGGTGTGTTAAATTAGGGTTGCGGCTCTCCAGGAGGAGGGTTGGCCAGCCATGTTATAAAGTTAGACCAGGAAGTACATGAAGTTCATATAACATTTGTTTTATGTATTTTTTCTACTGTCTATTTACAGAAACATGCACAACAACCTTCGTATCACTCGTATCCTAAAGAGCCTGGGGGAACTAGGGTTTGAGCACTATCAGGCCCCACTAGTACGCTTCTTCCTGGAGGAGACGCTGGTGCGAAAGAACCTGAGCACAGTGAAGCGCAGTGTGCTGGACTACTTCGTGTTTGCTGTCCGGGATAAGAAAGAAAGACGGACACTTATCAAGTATGCCTTTCAGCACTATGAGCCCAAGGACAAATTTGTATGGTGTCCTCGGAAGATCCAGAAACGGCTTAAGAAGAAGTCTGAGAAGAAACAAGAGGTAGCTAGTAACCGAGAAGCTCCAGCAAATGAGGAAGCACGCTCAAAGATTTCAGCCAAGGGTGGTGAATCTGTGAGTTCTCGGAAGGAGGAGAAGTCTTCCGGCTTCCCGACAGAGACCCAGAAGCTAAACACAGATGAAGTAAATGCAGATTCAAGCAAGTTATGTGAGGGATCTTCAGTTGACCTTGAGCCACCGACAAAAATGTCAGATGATCAGCAACTCTTGGACGAAGAAGAGATGGATCAAACCAGCAGCACTGAATCCAGCCTTGAAAAGAACAAAGATGAAAAAAAAGAAGAAGAGAGCCTCTGCAGATCTAACAGTACCAAAGCATTGGTACCAGATACAACTGATTTGGAAACTGTCCAGGAGAAACAAGCCAAGAAGAAAAAGGAAGAATCAGCTGAAGACTCAAACAGTTGCATGGGAGAGGAGCTTCAAAGCAACCAACAGGAAACAAATTTAACTGAATCCCCAGGTAATGGTCCCAAGGAGTCCCAAGAGTGTCCCCCAAGCACAGAGTCTCGTAGAATTGCAAGGGAAGGTCCTGGAAATGTTTCCCCTCCACCTGAAGAAAGCCGAGCAGAAAAACAGCCCAGGACTGATTTTGGTGACCTGTCCCATACAATTAGTAACGGGGAAATGCCAGACACAGCCAACACAACAGGCAAAGATGCAAGCAATGGTCCAGATGCATCAGTGCAGAGTAGTGGGACGGCACTCCAGGAGAATGGTGATACAGCTGGGAATAAATGGACAAATGGAACAAACGGCCATAACTGCGGTGAACCAATGGACACTGAATCTGTTGCAAGTACTGAAATGGAGGTTGAAAAGTAGAAAAGCTGTGAAAAAGTTACCCAAAGTGGGGAAAAGCTTAATGAATTGTTGTACTTGGACTAGAATAAAATGGTTAAACTGTTATGAAAAAACATTAGACTTCTTGATTGTATTCCAGGCCTTGATGCATTGAAAGTAAAATTTGTGGTCCTTTGTAAACACTGGAACATTTCTTGAAATTCACTTCAATATTGTCATCATTCATATCTTGTTTTTTTTATCATTTCACTGCTGCAGTTCCCTTGGTAACTGTATAGACGTTTGCCTAGGTTGAAATTAATTTTGAATACAAACATGTAATGAAGCTCATGTTTGAGACAATTCCTAATGTGTTCTCAGATAACAGGTTACAGTTTAAAATGTGGTTTTCAGTTCCTTCGCACATTCACCCTAGGATTATTTTGTATATAAACAAAAGTAAATCTAATTTCTGCATTTGACATTTTTTGAAACCCGTGAACAAAAGACATTTTAATTGACACCTTGTTCTGTATAGATAATATTTCAATTGCTATTTTTTGCACTGGAGGGAAAACTGAAATTTTGTAAGGCAATACAAATTCACCATGAACTCTATCCATGAACTCCAGAGTATAGCATCTAATGGAAACCTGATTGTACTTCAGCTCCTTTACTCAAGAAATGTTATGCAGTTTCCCTAACATTTTGCCAGTTGTGTACATTGCAGATAACCAAATGATTGACTCTGATTGTACAATTTCTGAGGTTAAAATGTATTCAAATGATAAACCCATTTGGTCATTAAAACTGGATTCATCTGTTGCCATGGATTATTAATAGAATTATTGTGAGAAAATCCTCTGAATATTATTTATTTTAATAGTTTTTCCTTGGCATGCCTCTATTGATTATGGAATATAATTATAGCCAAAAAGTTGAAACCCTAATTCTCTGAAAATCTCAGGAAGAATCATCACTGAGTTGAAGGATTGTGTTCCTGCATTTCACTGTAGTTTTTGGTTAACTTAGTGAATTGTGAGTCTTGTTAATTTTTGCTTGTAGTTCTGAAGTAGAGTAGTTTGGTAGGTTTTTAATTTTTAATGGATTTTGAAAATCTACTCAAGCCTTCTCAGTGTGACACAATAAAGTGAAATGCACAACAGTTTGTGTGTGTTAATTCAAAAACTAAGCTGACTTTGTGACATTAGTCTTGTAGCCTAGTGACCTTTGTAATCAGCATAGGCTACGTATTATTAGTTGTCTATGAAGTATGTAGACGTGACGTGTAAATGTATAATTTTCTTTACTATACGACAAGTTGTAGAAGTATGTCCTACAACATGTTATAAAAAGTACTGTAGGCTATTTAAGTGGATTTAAAGCTGCTCCAAATTTGGAATAAACGTCGTGGGATTTGGAACAATTGCTTTCCCGATTAATCACAACGCCTGATCATAACGTGATATAAAATCATATGTATAGTTACAGGAAACGTGCGCGCAAAGATGTGAAGGCTAACAGCAAGGCCTGGTGGCTGAAGGTTTTTTCCGCAATATTCCCTTCCACAAAGGATGCTGAAATCAGAGATATATTACGATATAGAGATATAGGTCCGACAAGGCTGTCAAAATACTCCTCAGGGTCTGTCATGTCACCCCCATTCGTCCGATCGTCGTGGCTGACAGATAACAGGGGGGTTCTTGCGCCCCCTCCCCCCTTCCTTCGGTCCCTCGCTTGTTCTACCCCCCCCCTCCCCGTCCCCTTTTGACAGCGATGCGATTGAGGGCAGCCCCTTCTGCTGGAGGAGCGGGTTTATCTGGACTCAGAGTGAACTCATTCGGGAGCTGCGCGGCGCAGGGCGAGCGGACGGTGCGCTGCCTTAAGTAAGCCGAAGCGGAAGGGAACGGGCTCGCTTTGCAAAGCTCGGAGCAGGATGAGAGCCACGGCCATGCTCGCAGCTCTCTGGCTGCTTTTTCTTTGCCAGCTTTTAAAATCTACCTTGGCACAGGTAAGCGACGGCTTTGAGCTCACTGACAGGCGCTGAATTGAATTCGAAAGCAGCAGTTTTGACGCGCCGGGCGTGAGAATAACTGTCCAAAAACATCACCGAAAGGCAAAAACAAGTTTCAATATTTCAAACATCAGATATTTCTTTCATTGTCTGGTGGCTCTGTGATGTTTGTCACCTTGGTTAGTCTCACAATGAGGAATTTACAGGTGAATCAGTGTGTTTTAAGATGGAAATACAGTTAAGTCCGATATTGTCTACTTAAATTCTTTGGGCTGTCGTTTTTCATGTCATTTTCAATAGATAAAGCTGTCTACGTCACTCCGGAATCAAAACATGACCTCGATGAAATACAGTCTTTAATATAATTGATTGATAGATCAAATTATTTTAAACCTTACGAAGAGTTGTAACAGTTCTGCCTATATGCGCAACTTGTGTTTTTTTTTTCATTCAGAATTGCTGAATGTTAAATATTTTTTGAATACATGTGGTAAAATATTGCATTTTTGTTCATTCAGGGGAGCTTTATTCTATTCATTTTCAGATATATCAATATAATCATGAAAAGGTGGGCATTATTCCCCTGTAGTCACGGAATGCTGTCTTGCGGCATTGAGATTAGCGCCCATCGCACAATGGTAACCTTTGTTCATGGACCAGGTTAAGGAATGGCGTAGTTAACAAGACCCCCTTTTACCACAGAAGCCCTACATTAAACCGGCAGGTGACATTTCTATAAAGGCGTTTAGTTTAGTTTTACCTGTCCCAAAATCAGATTATTGTGTGATGGAAGTTTTTGATATTTGTATAGTATAATCTTTGATTTTTACTGAGTTTTCTATTTAATAAAATTGGTGCATGCCAAAAAAAGAGGCTTTGCAATGATTTTTCTTGTATTCTTACTTAAATAGTATGCATTTAATAATATCTCTGTCTTGTTTTGGCAAATAATTTTTCTTAACATGCAGAATTAGTAATGAATCATTAAACACCACAGTGGAATGTTTCTTCTCATCCTGGATGCACCTTATGACTATGTTCCAGCGACCGAGCCCACGAGTTCCAGTCGGGCTGCCAGGACCTCCAGGACCACCAGGGAAAGATGGCATTGATGTGAGTGAGATACTACATCTTCTAGGCAGTTTGGGTTGAGATGTAGCAGTCAAAGCCATTGGTGATGCTAATCTCGGTCAGTAAAAAAAATTAATAAATGAATTAAGATGTTTTGTGCATTCTACAGTATGTTGATATGTGTAAGTCCTTTAGCATTTTTGCAAACATCAGATTAATTGTAGCAGCTTTTAGCTTTTAATTGACTAAGTTATAAAACTGTATTGGAGAACTGTGGTATTTACTGAGGAACCCGTTGTAAATGTCTTAAAGGAATTACTTCAACTTGTAATCCATTTTCATGGTCTTCAAATCCATTTTTATTTTTCAGTATTGAGGTAATGGTAGGATTTTCAGGTCTTAGTATACAATGATCAGAAATACTATGGCCATCTGGTTTTGTATGCTCAAGTCCTCCCACAAATGTTCCTGGATTATGACGTCAAAAGATTTTTTTCATATTGATTCAATCAACCATTGATTGTCATGGGGCCATAGAATGAAATCAAATCTCTGAGTACTATGTAGACCAACACAATTTTTTATATCAAAACTTTGTTTCCTGATATGAAACTGTTCAGCCGCAGTCAGGTGCTCTGAATCTAGTAAAATGAATCAATTTATGAGAATAATCACTTAGTTTTACTGGAACAAACAATAAACTTTTACACTTTTACACCTTTTTGTCCTTTCATGCATACAGAACAGGGATTTTTGAGTTATATATCTGATATACTTCTGGCCCTATAAGTGCAAACACAAATAAAAGAAATACACACATGTCTAATGACCAAGGTTCATTTTATAAGAAATACAACAATCACATACTGCACATCTCCATAAAGAGAATGGCTGTTTTTTCCACTTTTATTGAATAAATAATTCAAATCAAACACATTTTCATGATTGTTGTTCCACTTACACTTACTAAACGCGAAATGTTTCCCAATCCCATTAGCGCTGTCTAAGATGACAGCGTGCCTAGAGAGGTCCCTCTGTTGACATATGGCTGTTTCAGATATCTGTAGGCTTACTGTTACATCTGGGCGGGATCTTCAGCAGTTTTTTTTCACCGCTTCCAGGGATTTTCAGAGTATTCTACTTCCGCCAAGCCCAAAACAACACTACAGATTCAATTTGTCTTTCATTTATTCTGCTTTTAATTATCATGAGAATTGAATGACACTGTTATTTGGCTTTAATGTAGTCAAATTATAATCAAATAATAATTGTGGCACAGAGTAGTTATTTGCATATATACAATATGCTTTATATTAGTGGGCAGAGTTGGAGAGGATATTTAGGGTTAATAGAGATAGATTGTATTGAAGAAGAATTGTGTTTTCAATACCACTGTTAAACATAGCACATATTCTTCTATTTTAACTTTCTGGTGACGTATCTGGCAATCCCTTGCTTTTGGTTTGCATATAAATATAAGGAAAATATCTAGGTATCTTGAAGATAAAGCATTTTGCATTGTATTTTTGCCATCGCAATCCTGCATCTCACAACAATGTTTTAATGGTAGCTCCATAAAGCACATTCATCAAATATTTGGTTGTTGCTACTTGCAGGGAAAACCCGGTCCACCTGGATTACCTGGCAAACCTGTGAGTATCATCTTCATCATTTTTAAAGATGCTGTAGTGTGGGGCCTACCATAACATACCATTGGTTATATTTATTTGTGTACGCTGCACTTTTAAATTTGCTTACACCTTGTTTACTTTGTCACTCTGTGTATTTTCACCTGTGCATGTTCTTGTAGCTGTATGCGCCAGAATTTCCCACTGGGATCAGTAAAATGCATCTTAATGTTCTAGGGACCTAAAGGTAACCCTGGAGGGCCAGGAAGTGCAGGCAGTGTTGGGCTTCCCGGTCTCCCCGGAGTGGATGTGAGTTCCTGCTTTGTTTTGCTTATGTAAGAACATATTTCAGGCTCCTAACAAACCACAAGGTCAATAAGTGGGAAAATGACCCTGTAAGCAGAATGGCATTCCTCTGATCACCCCAGTGCCATTCATAAACTACATAAATAAATTCATAAATTACGTAAATATTTTATGGGGAGTTGGAGAAATTACCTGATACTCAAGACTGATTTGAGATTTCCTCCAGGCTACAGATTTTACAGGGTTAGTGTCTTTCTGTTTTCAGGGTTTGCCTGGTCCAGATGGCCCAGCTGGGAAGGATGGGCCACCAGGAGAAAGGGTCAGTGAGAACCACTCCTGCTAGTCCTCTGTGCCAGTTTCTGTGTACCCTTTCTTTTACCCTCTCCCATTGCACACATGCACACACAGCACCTATTGGGGTTTTTCTGTAACATTTGGGTTTTATGAGATGATATTAAAGGCAGGTCCTCCAGTATAGATCCATGTAAAATTAAAGCAGTCTGGGGAGGCTGGGAGTAGATTTTCAGCCTGAATTTCTGTTTCTCCAAGCCTGTCAGATTCGATCTCGTTATACTTCCAGATAATTTCTATAAAGTTTTTAATGAGGGTCTGGATGCCTTTGGATCGGATTGGATGACTTAATCCTGCATGGAATGGGCACATGTTCAAGAAAAAAAGTCTGGTGGAAATGAAATTGTTCTAGTGAAATTATGATGTTAATAATGGTAAGAAATATAGTAGGTTGAAGTTGTTTGGAGACTAACCCCAGGGTGCTGAATGTCTTAATAAACTTGACAAGTCTCAGACATTGAAATTCATCTCAAGGCAATCGGTTTTTTTTTACACATTATAAGAAGAATGTCCCTGCGATGGTTTGGTGCCTCATCCTGGGTTATTCCCTACCTTGCGCCCTTAGCTTCTGGGATAGAATCCAGACCTCCCACGACCCTGAATAGGACAAGTGGATAAAGAAAATGGCGGGATGGACATAAGAAAAACGTCAATTCATTTCTCTTTTATATCATGCTTTATAGAACAATATTGACACAGCATATAGTGGTGTTTGTAATATTTACATATACACTGTAAACTGTGTTAAAATCAATTACATTTTAATAACAACAAGGATAAGTGAATAATCATAAAGAACGTAAAATGACTGGATTGTAATCAGTAAATAAATGCATCCCTGCACTAATGCTGCACATGTTTTGGTGTAAAGGTAAACCCACACAGAGTGCTACACAACACTGCATCTCATTTTTGGTTTTCGACCCAGATGACGAATCCGCAGCTCAATTGTTATGATTTGAATGAAATATGAAGTTTCTTTGTCAATGAATTTTAGTGTTTTTATTGCAGTCATTACATGCTTTCAAACAAAAATGATCAGATTCACAATTTCTAGTCAAAGTTAATATTCTCATGATGATACTCAGTAATGACTCCGTGACATCTGTGTTCGCTTTTAAAAATACATCAGTATGCACAGATTGGTCTTTTACAGGCTTCTAGCCCATTTTGTGTATCCTTCATTACCACAACACAAACCATCTTTGCGTAAAAAGCAGTGCTCTATGTCTAAAGTGAACTGCCAAGAGAAAAATAAACTTTGGCTGCACTGCTATGCATCTAGCATCTATTACTCAATTGTAATACTCAGATAAAGTTTGTGTTGGATTTGTGATTCCTGTTAGACTCCTTATTGCAAACAATCCAGTCAGTACACAGTAACTTTTTTACTCTGTAAGAGATACTCTATAAAACTGACATGATGTCTTTCAGTTTATATTAATGTATATTAATATAGAAACATATTCTAAGTTTTGAGCTGCTTTGAACTAGGAATTTTACTCTTTCAGGGAGATCCGGGACCTCCTGGGCCTGCCGGGCCCCCAGTAAGTATCCGACTTCATCTCGTCTAATAAGGTAGTCAGAATTCAGTTCTCCTAGATGATGGCATAACTGGCACTGAGGGGCTTTGGTGCAGAACGTTTCACCAAAGAGTCTGTATGGACATGTGAGTGTAATCCTGTGACTGTAAGCTGGCCAGCTGAATTAGGGTGATAATATCACAGCATGAGCGTTCCTTTGTCTCAGCACACCGTTTCCTCTCTTTCTTAGGGCAGAGGGAGAACTGGCGCACCAGTAAGTACAAGATGATTGCAGGAGGACCACAATTCACTCACATTGACAATGATTATATAACCTAATTATAATACAACTCATAGTAATATTATCTGCAAACAAAAGTATGATGTACGTCTGTATATTTATTCTGATCTGTATAGGGGCCCCCAGGGGTGAATGGGCTCCAAGGCGCACCAGGGCCTCATGGGCCAGTGGTGAGTTTCGCTCTTCACAACCGAAGCGTGACGCAGAGAAAATACTGTATCGGTGTTCTTCCGATTGCACATCTGCCCTTTAGTGTGAGGTAGCATTATTGGACGGAGAAAATAAAGAATAGAATAGAAAAGAATAGAACATGAGCTTTACAGTCTTTAATTAGCGGGCAGATCCAGTAAGTCTGTGTCCACTACGGTAAGAGATGCGTTATGCAGTTAGTGTGTAATGTAACAGTGTGCTGTAGAGATTCTCATACAGAATGGAGAATAAAAGTATGAGTTGCATAAAAAGATTTTGCTCCA
>JAODKN010000104.1:6874788-6895515 GCA_026774425.1 Petrocephalus zakoni | reverse complement strand
TATTGCACATGGGGATGAGGTAGCCCTGCACTGCAGTACAGGCGCCATATTGCACATGGGGATGAGGTAGCCCTGCATCGCAGTACAGGTGCCATATTGCACATAGGAATGAGGTAGCCCTGCATCGCAGTACAGGTGCCATATTGCACATAGGGATGAGGTAGCCCTGCATCGCAGTACAGCTGCCATATTGCACATAGGGATGAGGTAGCCCTGCATCGCAGTACAGATGCCATATTGCACATAGGGATGAGGTAGCCCTGCACTGCAGTACAGGTGCCATATTGCACATGGGGATGAGGTAGCCCTGCACTGCAGTATAGGCGCCATATTGCACATGGGGATGAGGTAGCCCTGCATCACAGTACAGGTGCCATATTGCACATAAGGATGAGGTAGCCCTGCACTGCAGTACAGGCACCATATTGCACAATAACAGGATTCACAGACAGACCAGATGATCATTTCAGCTGTTGTTAATGACACTGAAAGCCCTATGATAAGTACTGTTTTTCAGTCAGGCAAGGTCATTCAACTTAAAAAAGTAGAAACAAAATACAACAGAATCATAGCCAGAAAATTTACTCCAAGGTAATTCATAACTTAAAGCAGAAGCAAAGTTCAATAGGACTGGGGACCAGAAAAGCCACTTTTGGTTTCACAATCTAATAGCCAGTGGTCGGTCCAAAACGTAAGTCGAGAATAAGATTTTGTTTCAACCAACCAGTGGACATAAAGAGTCATAGTCACAGAGTACTCACTTAGTTAGTTGAAACAAAATCTTGGTCTGGACTTTCTTTCTTTGGACCTGGATTACCCACCTCTGCTAACAGCTCTACCAGAGCGATGCAACATGTCACTTCTAGCGTAATAATTTAACTCACATTCTCTCTTTCTCTTCTTTTACAATGAACTTCCCTTGGAATCGTGAGGTTCTGCCCCTTCAAATGTAGTCTTAAATAAATCCACTGATGTTGCATTTCCATTTAAATGCTACTGTCAGCTACTGCTTAACTACTGCCATAGAAGAATGCCTTTTGTATTTTACACCAGATAACAGGTGGATTATAATTATAAATTATTGTCTCTGTCCTTTTATGAGCATCAGGTGTCTACTCCTGGAAATGACTTGTCTTCATCTTAATTCTAAACAATAAAGAAATATGTATCTAACATTTGATAATTCCAGGGTGATGTTGGAGAGAAAGGCCCAGAGGGATTCAGAGGACCAAAGGGGGACATTGTGAGTAACACGTTCATTTTTGCTGGGTCCGAAAGACCTGCTGGATCAGCGATCTGCTGTTTGTACATTACTCTGCTGAGATGGTGGTACCAAATGGTCATTTCCTCAACATGTTGTGCGGTTCGGTTTCATAGAAAAGGAGGAATTATCCAGATAATGTTTTGAGACGATTGTCCTCTACAGGGTAAAATTGGTCCAAAAGGGGGTCCAGGAAGAGCAGGACCTAAAGGGGAACCAGTAAGTGGGTTTGTGGAAAATTTTAAGTATGCTTCTGTTCCTGTATGTGTAGTTAGAAAGTAAAATCCGTCTGCTTTGTTTTACAGGGAATTCCGGGCAGGGATGGGAAGGACGGTACTCAGGGATTAGATGGAGAGAAAGTAAGTGATAGACCTCTCCGTCTTCTTTTATTTACACACTGAGCACGGCGTGTGCCATAATGAGACTGTTTTCCGTTGGCAGGGTGATGCAGGCCGGGCCGGGGTTCCAGGCGAGAAAGGCCCCAATGGTCTTCCCGTAAGTAGTGTGCACCCCTTCTCACTTTGCGGGACGAATCATTAGCCAGCCACACGGACTGTGTTATTTGTAAAGCCACTCTGGGGTCTACAGTATGGCTTGCTGCCTACAATGAAGGTAATGAGAGTGTCGAGCAGCTGGAGGTCAGTAGTGTGCGGCACGCCAGAGATCATGCGTTGTGTGCTTCCCAAGCTTCTGTGTGTATCACCCAGGTTCAATTCAATTCAGTTTATTTTTATATAGCGCCCTTCACAACAGGTTGTCCCAGGGCTCTTTACATGGGTGTAAAATACATTGATGTACATTGCCAAAATACATAGAATTACAGAAAAAGACAGAAAAGCCAATTGACAACGGAGGAGAGGAACCAAAAACTCCCAAGCAGGGAGAAAAAAAAACCTCTGGGGGTCCAAGGTCAACTGGCTGCCCAACCCCCCTGGGCATGCTAACATTACAGAAAAGAAAAAAAAAAAGGTTCATGCTAATTATGCTAATGACCACTTCAAAGTTATCCCTACAATGAAAAACACATCTTTTTCTAAAATGTTTGCACACATTTCAGAGTGGAGCTAATTCTAAATATTTTACCATACAATTCTAGTTAATTTAGTTGCACAGTTCTTGAAATGTGTTTCTTGTGCTCGTTGTAGGGCTTGCCTGGGAAGGCCGGTGCCAAAGGGGCCAAAGGTGCTGTTGTAAGTAATGTTTGTTTCTGGCCATTTCCTGTGACGGTGCCTACTGACAGTGTATTAGGCTACAAAGAACAGTACTGATTTTGTGCCACAAAGATTATGGGCATATGGACATTCCTGTCCCCTGGTGTAATAGTATTCTGTTGATGCATCTGTCCGGATTTCAGCATGAGTGTTTCTTTTGTCCAGGGTGATCAAGGGGAAATGGGAGAGGCAGGACCTTCTGGAGAGCCAGGTATTCCTGTATGTATCTGATGGGCTTTGCCAGCCAGGCTCTTGTTGATCTAAGCTGCCCTATTGCTGAGACATGTGCCTCCGTATATCGTGATGGAAATGCCCAGCGAGGAAACGCACCTTCTGCATTTCCTACTTTTCCGCAAAACACTGTTGATTGAATCTGTTTCCCACCCCTCACTATCCCCCCCCCCCCGAAGCTGTTTTGTTCTGACCTTTGTCGTGCAATTTTGTAAACTGCATTGTATAAATAATGTGTGCAAGTAATGGTTTTGTCAATACAGAGAGTAGTTTGAAAGTACCTTTTTATTCCTATTTAATTTAATGCAAAGGCCCTGATTTATTGTGGTATTTTTTAGCAGCAGTGAATTATACCTGACCAGGAGCTTACATCCCAATTTTAGCTGACTGTACATTAGTAAAACCACTTGTAGTTTGTTATTGTCTACATTAAAATGGACTGGCTCCTTCCACAGGGTGATATTGGCATTCCTGGCGAGAGGGGCGAGCCCGGCCCCAGAGGACTGGCAGTAAGTACTTGGGTCAAACACAGCACCACTGTGCATATTAGCATTATACAGTCTCCCATACAGCTACATTAAGATGGGAAAAGCTGGTAACTCAGCTAGTGAGTCTGTGGTGCCAGTCATCAACCAGTGAAGAATTTCACATTTTGTGTTACCTAAAAAAAAGCATTGGAATAGATTGAATAAAAAATATTTTTATATTATTAAATAACATATTATTATTATTATTATTATTATTATTATTCAATGTTACTGTGTAGAGAAAAAAAATACTTTTCATTATTAGTAAAAAGAGGCGAAGCAAATCAGATTTTCTGTGACACTGCATCTGACATTAGATTAGAATCTAGGGTGGTGCATTTCCAGAAGCCATTTCATTTGAATACCTCCAGAAATTCAAGTAATGTCTGTTTCCAGCCTCCAATTCTACTTTTTTAATTTCAGAAGGACACTGTCAGCCTGAAATTATATTGATATGTATTATGCTGTCAAATACGAACAGTAAAGTGAAACAAGAGTCTGAGGTGGAGACATAGCTGTTTATTTCCAAATGAAACTTGTAGGATTTCAAACACATATGTTTATTATTACCTGTGGATGTAAACATTTTACCATTGCAACATGTCAATCTAGATCATTTCCTCCCCTCACATATGTTCAAACATTTTCTTGGATATTTGTTTAATTTCCGGTATTGATATGAATGATATTTTATCATTGCTGGGGAATGAGGAAAGTTAAAGCCAGATTTATAGAATGGGAAGCAGAATTGGGTGAAGTAGCTTGAAAACTGAAAAATCCAACCTTTCATTGAAATAAACTGAATTAAAGTAACACAAATCCTTCATCAAAAATGAATTATTTCCTACCAAAACACAACTCTTGTGCACTCTCCTCTGCAGCTCAGCCCACAGGTTTTCAGTGGGGTCCAGGTCCATAGCAGAAGCTTGATTCTGTGATCAGCTATCCATTTTTGTGTTGATTTGGACATGTACTTAGGATCATTGTCCTTCTGGAAGTTCCAGTGACGGCCCAGTTCCCAGTGGAAGCAGGCAAATTTTGATTTAAAATGTCCTGGTATTTCATGGAGTCCATAATGCCATGGACAAGGTTTCCAGGGCCTTTGGAGGAAAAACAGCCCCACAGCATCATAGGACCTCCACCACATTTTTACAGTTGGGATAAGGTTCTTTTCATTATAGCCATCCTTCTTTTACACCAATCTCACCTTGAATGTCTTGTTTCAGCATAGAACAACGTAGAACATGGTTCCAGTCAAAGTTGTAGTAGCATTTGCCAAACTATTAGCATTGGCTAATAGACAGAAAAGGCTTTTTTCTGTCATACCTTTCGAATGATCTGTTAGTGTGAAGCTGGCGTCTGATGGTAGTTTTGGAGACGTGGTAACCCCAAGGTTTTACTTTGTCTTCACCAACAGTGATTCTTGAGGATTTTTTTGCCACTCTTAGATCCCCCTCACTGTACATGGGGGCAAAATGAACTTGGGTCCTCTTCCTGGCAGCTTTGCAACCATTCCAGCTGATGCCCACTTTTTTATTATTGCCCTACCAGTTGAAATGGGCATTTTCAGGTGACTAGCTATTTTTTCATACCCATTCCCTGAATTATGGAGGTCAGCACACTTCTGCCTTATTTGGTTTGTGTGTCCTCTTATCTTTCCCAAGTTGATGGGTGACTAAGGGAATTTGGCCTCTGTCTCGCCTCATATTTGCACCCCAGTTAATCAGGAAGTCATGGATTACAGCTTGTCACTGCCAGAAATACGGAATATTAGAGACGGCACTAGCACAGCTTGAAGGTTCCCACAGACTCCAATCAACTCAAAGATTTACATGGAATACATGCTTCACATACACTGTTTTCCCTATAATTTCCAATAATTGTGGCACGTGTTTTTATCGAAAATAATTATTACTTGATGAAGGATTTGTTTTACTTTGAATAAATTTATCTCAATGAAAGGTTGGATTTTTTCTTTCTTTTTTTTCCAGTGTGAGATGAAGCTGCTTCACCAAAAGATTTTTTTCTAATACCATTTACAAATCTTTATGAGGGGTGCCAATAACTGCGGAGTGCACTGTGCGTAGGTTAGCTGCCCAGGAGATGAAGGAACAACTGTCGAAAAATTGCTCTAGAGGAAGTATTAAGTGTGTCAGTGGTTATCATTGTCAGCCTCTGTGCTGTCAAAACATTACTGTGGAATAGAATTATATATCATATATATACAATGTATCAATTAATTTGTGCCTCATGCTTTTAAGAACAAGAGTCTGTTACTGGTAGAATTGTCCCATAATGGTGTATAGAGTCTAAAGATTTTTATTTGACTCCTTGCATTCTTTCAGTTGATCAAACTTTTTGTTTCGAGATCAAGTAACATTACCTGGAAATTGCAAGGAATTAATAATTTGCTGACTGGGCTGCTTATGAGCATATGACGTTTTAGGTGCAAATTCCAGGTGATGTATTCTAACGATGTTCCGTGTAATCTTTTGCCTACTGGAACACTACGGAAGCCCACAGTATCTGTGTGCCCTATAGAATTCCCTGGTCATAAACAATTGCCAAATGGGGGCTAGTGTCTGCAGGACAATTTAATAATAACTGAGTACTGGGACACTACAGCACAGCCCCTGTAGTCATCCTGGCCACAATCAGAAACCACTGTAATACTCTGAAAAAATTTCAGGAGTCAGCGTGATATGGACAGTGTGAAAGTCTGTGGCCTTGCTGTGAGTTCTGCTTCTGGTGCTAAGGTCTTTCCATCTCTTTCCTAGGGGGGCATTGGACTGCCAGGCCCACCTGGCCCTGATGGTGTCAGAGGCTTTCAGGTCGGTGTGTTGAATTTTATTCTTCCATATTCATCCATATTACCTCTTAATATTATCCATTAAATACCTGTTGATTACCAAAGCGTATGTCAAACATGCAACACGTAACTGTTTAAGGTCAACAGTATACGGAACCTTAATATAAATGCCAGTTCAAACGCACAAAATCTTCTCTAATTTGCATTACTGAATTTGTCTGAAAATCAAATAAGAAATTGAGGTTTCTTTCTATGGAGCTACACAAAATACTATATTTCTGGGAAATGTTTGCTGCCTTACTGCCTTCTACTGCTGCGTCTTCCGCCTGTATAGCTGCGATTAGTGTGTGACCCTCATCAATGTACGGTATCAACTGTTCAAAGTGAATAATCAGCTTGTGTTGTGATTGGAAGGGGCCGAAAGGAGATTTAGGAGAACCTGGCCTACCTGGTCCGACTGGAATCCGTGGGGAATTTGGTGATAGGGTGAGTGCTATTCTAGCATGACAGTTACACTCATTATGACAGAGTTCTTTTTATGCAAACTCCAGCTTTACATTAAATTCATACTGAAAGATCTGAATAATGTTTCACACTTATTACTGTAATGCTTGTATAATTTTGGTTTTATTATAAAGGGTATTAATGTCCTATAAAAATCAGTCATCCTAGACATAACCCCTTTTCTGTTGTACTGCTAATAAAGACACGGAAACAATCCATTGACCAAACCAAACCAATGCACACCTGAGTGCACCTTACCTTCGCAGTTTGTTTGTGGAGAGAAACTCATGCACAAACTTGCACGATAGTGAAGACCTCGTGCACAGCAAGACAATGTGTTTGCGCGAGTATTATACCTCCAAGCTCGCTTTTGTTGGCAATATGACCACAACGCCAGAGTCTATCAAGCAGCTTCGGTCAGACCAATAACCTCTGTTAATGCTCAGTTTTAACTCGGCCTTGGGTGTGGTGAGGCGACTAAAGTGAAGACAGACAGATGACAGAGACTCTAGCGTTTGAGGCTGTATTGACTTATCAGCAGACTGTTGCAACTTCATTTATATACCACACTCAGACAGGAAACTGCAGCTCAGCTTTTGAGTGGCTGAAGAGGACAGCACACAATTACAGTAAATCACCTTCAACGTGAACTTTCCAGATCTAGTATTAATCAGAGTTACTGAGCTAATCACTGGGAGAATGTAAATTTAATAGTTACAGCACCAGTACACCGTGGGTGGTAAAGGGATGTAGATGATAAAAGCTCTGAATATGAACATAGAAAACCATGAACGTAGCCTGTAATCTCTTAGCATAATGTCACAGAGCAGGAAAATAACGACGAGTGTAAAATGGGTCTCCAGCTCAGCTTGGAGCTAAAGAAGAGCAGATATCAGGCTGGTAAGCATCATAAATAGCCGGGCGCATGAGCAGGGCATATGTAATACGAGCATGTGCAGTACAGCCGCATGCTGTGGACGGCGGCGTCCCGGTGAGGGCCAGCCGTCTGGCTGCTCTCCTGTCGCAGGAGGAAGCCTGGCCGTGTAGCGGGGGGGGGGGGGAGGTGTCTCCGTCTTGGCTGCTTTCGCACTAGTGGCTCCTGGGAGAGGCAGAACAGCGGCACCCTGTTCTGAGAGCGGTGGCAGAACAAAGCCTGTCTTTATGCTGGATAGCCAGAGCCCCCCCACGGCCTCCTCCGCCCCCACATCACAGGGCACCAGCCCCATTGGTTTGCCTGAGGCACTCGCTGCCTCCCGGCTGCCTCTCACTGACTGCCTCTCTCTGTTGCTCTCAGGGTCCAGTCGGCGCTGCAGGCCCCAAAGGAGACATGGTGAGGACATTGTCTGGATCTCATCCAGGGCCGTTAGAAAAGTCGTAACTATATGTGCATACCTGCCTAGAATGCAACGAAAAGCAAATCCCCGCAGTAATATGATTCAGCATCCTTGTGGGTGGAGGATAAGAACGGATAAAAAAGAACTAAATAAAACTTGTTCATTAAGGACTCTGTGCGTCTCTGGTTAGTGGAGGGAGTTGGCATGCAAGCTGCATGTGGTTTCTTGACTTCTAATTGATGCCGCACTTACACTTCCATGGCTTTTGCTGCGTAGGGTGTTGCAGGGAGTGATGGTCTTCCTGGGGAGAACGGAGAGCCGGTATGTACAAATGCCCATCCGCCCTGTTGTGCTAAATTTATGTTGACATTTTGTATATTGCATTACAGCATTATTCAATATTCATATGTTATACTTTCTCAACATGTGAGTTGTTCATTAAAATGGGACATAGAAAATGTGTATAAGTACTCTGGCAACTCTTACTACTTTTTTCCCCTGTTTTCAACATTTTAGGGTCCATTTGGTCCAGTAGGACAGAAAGGCGTGGTGAGTCACATCTGATTATTTGGGGATTAAATAGTCTGTGTATGTGTGGAGTTTGCATGTTCTTCCCATGTCATGTACATTTCCTCCTACAATCCAAAAACAGCTACAAGACCTGATTACTTTACATTGCCCATCATGTAAAAGGACATGCATGTGCCACATATTGGACTGGCATATCACTTAACAGGCTTACTTACTATAGCTCTATTTTGTTTCCAATTTCTATGCCCCAAATAGCATGAATGATACTTTGCCAAGCTCAGTGCCCAGTTAATGTCATTATCTCGAGTGCTCTGATGGATCTTGTTCACACTGTTTGATTCCCATATTTAGAGAGAATATCCATTTGTACAATATCCATGTGTCTTATGTGAATGCATTTAGGAACCACTCACTGGCAGAATTTCCAGATGATGACTGCTTTATTATTTCCATTAATGTGACAATCATGAAGCCCCCCCCAAGTGCTTTATATGCATTCCCGCTACTTTCTTCAGGCAGGGAAACGGGGCGAGCTGGGGCCAAAGGGTGTGGTTGGACCCCAGGGAGAGATGGGCCCCAGGGGTGTGCCAGGAAAGCCAGGACTGATGGGCTTCCAAGGGGAACAGGGCCTGCCTGGCATTGCAGGAAAGACCGGCGTTCCTGTGAGTGCCACAGATTAACCTGCTGATTAAAGGGAACTAAGCACATTCTGCTGGGTGTCACACGTCTCACGCATACTACCATGTTACATTTTTGTTAAACTACAAAAAACTTTTTCATTAAAATATAGCATTCTTTTTTTAAAGGGTAAACTGGCAAGTGAACAGCACATCAGAGAGCTGTGTAGCGACATGATTGATGGTGAGAAAAAAGATTGCACCTACATCACAATGTAAACAATGGAATCGCGAAGATATGTATGTTGCTATAACATTTACCATTTTGAAATGAAAATAGAATGTGCAGTTTATGAACTTATGTTTTACGCTTTTCCTTCTTAGATCAGATTGCACAACTGGCTGCTAATTTGAGGAGACCACTGGCTCCTGGTACAGTTGGTCGCCCAGGACCTGCTGGTCCTCCAGGTCAGCCTGGGGAATCAGGTGTGATGGGACATCCTGGATCTCGTGGTCCACCTGGGTACCGGGGGCTTCCCGGTGATCTTGGAGACTCAGGTCCACGAGGTAAGTAGCAAGACTAACCATAAGGCCGTATGTACGACCCAGGAAGCTATGTATACTACCTGTACAGCTGCATATATTTATAAGGCAATGTGTTTGCTACCCATAAGGAAACATGTACTACCCATGAGGCAGTGTATACTACTCATAAGACTACGTTTGCAACTTTTCAATCTGCCATTACTCTAAACATCTTGCTGCATGTTTCATTGCATATTACTGTTCCCTACCTGCAGGGGATGTTGGTGAACAAGGAGACAAAGGACCATTGGGGAAAGCTATTGAAGGGCCAACAGGAGACCAAGGACACCAAGGTATGCCAGAGTAACGGTTTCATCCACATCCTACTTTTGTAAACATGCATAATTGCAGAATTAATGTCATTACTACTTTTTGCTGAAGCTTGCCTTTTCTGTGGTTTTAGGTCTTCCAGGAGTGCCTGGAATAGTCAAAGATGGGCGAGACGGTACCCCTGGAGATCCAGGTGAGCCAGGAGAACCAGGCCGGATGGGCAGGCCAGGACACCAGGGCACTCCAGGGATCTGCGACACGTCGGCATGCCAGGGAGCGGTCGCCGCTGGGAAGTCAACCAACCCAAAGAAACATTAAACTGTCTAAAGAAAGAGGAGGTCCCATGTCTTTTAATATATTTAAAAGTAAATAGAAACAATAATAGTGATAAGGAAAGAGACAAAGAGAAGAACAATCAGGTAAGTGACAGAAAGAACATTCAAGGAAAAAGTATCAGCGGAGAAAACAGATAACGAGAATGAAGAGGGAGACTCCCAACAGACCCGACTGAAGGGAAAATGTGCTAGTTATTGAACCAAACTCTAAAAATAAATGACAGAATACCGATGAATGACTTTAATACAAAGATACTTCAGACAATAGCTTTGAAGATACGTGAATACATGTGATTGTTTCCCCCCCGTTACTCTAGATTTCAAATGCATCCCTTCTGCAAAAGCCCTTTAAAACATCTCTTGTTTTTGCAGTAAGTCTGGGGCTGCACTGTCAAGCTGTATATGTGAAGGTCCATTTTTATGGCCTGAAGAATTTTACCTCACAAGAAAAATCTTACAAAATAAAAACTGTCAAATCAAGAGCTCATCCTCTGTGAAGGAGATGTGTGTATAACCGGAAACCACAACATGCATTCACATATTTTGTATAGAAATATCCTAAATAAGGTCAAACACTTTGTAGGTGAGGATTTTTTAAAAGTGACTTGTGAAGTTTTTTTTTCTAAAGGGCAATTCTTATTTTGTCATAATTTGATTTTATATTACCTTTAAAAATACTACAGTGGATGTTTACAGCAACTGTAAGTTAAATGTCATTCATGTTCAGAGCTTTTATCATCCACATCTCTTTACCATCCACTATGTACTGGTGCTGTAACTTAAATTTACATTCTTTTAAATAATATTTATTACTTGTGGGTGACTGTTGTATGTACAGTAAATGCTATAGCACCATGTTGTAAGAAGGATTGAATAAAGCCACTTTTCAGTAAAACATTCTTTTCAAGTATCAGACACTATACTGAATTTATATATTCCAGTTGTTAGTAATACAACCGTGATTTTCACCACATAAATACACACACAATTGCATGTGAAGACTCATATGTGACTGGATTATTTAAATATGCCCCAGCAGTAAATGCAAAATAAAACTATGGTGCTAACAAACATTGCATTGGTTGCTGAAATGATTTATTGCCAAATGACACTGGTGTGTAATTCATGTGGGTTTCATTTATAAAATACAGAATATTTAATGCAGTGCAGATGGTGTCTTTTCTTCCAACGTGGACATATAGTGCCATCTCTAGATAATTCTGAGAAGTGCAAGAAGATTAGTTTCCATTATGAGGATGCTCTTCTGCAGAAGGACATAGACAAAAGCCGTCAAATCAAATTTTGTTTGCAATGTCACATGAAAAAAAAAATTCTATTCTCAATACCACAACACCCAGAGTTTCTCAAATAATTGTGAAATGCAAGATTTAATTTCTGACATGTTTTTGAACTCATGCTATTCAATCGGCTATAATTTTCTGCAATTTTGACAGAAGATGGCTAAGTACTGCAGTGTTGTTGATTTTTTAATTTCCTACAAGTTAGTAAACAAAAAACAGAATAGCAACAGAAATTAAGAAATAAAAATCTGCCACACTTGCAGCTTTTGCTAGAACTACTGCTATACATATATATGAAATTAAATGAGAACGTTCTCTCTGGGTTGTAGTTTTGAATTTATGAGACTATTGCCTCCCTCCAGAGTACCGTCTATGAAACTGATCAAATGGTAGCTGCATCTCTGCTGCTTTTGTTTCTGCTTTGCATTCTATATCTTAAAAGAAAATGCTTGGCCTTGCAATCGCTCTCATTTTTATATTCAGTAATTTTACAGTATTATGATGTTTAGTTAGACTTCTATTCAAGCAGTGTTTTATATATATATATCATACACTCGTCATTTTCATCTGATATATTACAAGTCTATTTTGCATATTATATATCCTGCATTAATTCACTAACATTTTGCAAAGGCTAATGAAATTAGAAAGAAAACTTTTGACAAACTGCATGCAAGAAAAAATATACAAACTGAAGAACCTATTCCTAATTATACAGGTTCATGTGCATAACTTAATTCGATTATCAATTAGGCAGCATCTAGACAAAATAATTATTTGAGATACTGGAATGTTATCAACAGTAATCCGTTTCGGGCCCCCGATTCTTCTTTCAGCTTTCATACTTCAGGTCCTTCTTTTTTTTCTTTGTTTGTAACACACCATCTTTGTCTAAGTCTCTCTCTCTCTTCATGTCCTGTCTATGCTCTCTGATTCGACTATGTCCAAAATGTTTCCCACAATCCCGGTCTCGGCTTCGTGACTGTTTATGTATTCGGTCCCTGCTCTCCTTCTCAGTGTCTCGATCACACTGCTTATTCCTGTCTCTGTCCCGATCTCCTTCTAGATGTCTTCTAAGATACTTTTCCCTCCTCATATCATCATCTTTTGTCCTGCCTCTACTCTCTCTCTTTTGGTATCTTTCTGGTCCACCTGGTTTATCCATCTCTAGACCAGCTGCCCAAGCATTGCTGTAAAATCTACCTTGATCTTGTCTCCAGTCTTCTGAGTACTTAAAGCTCTCCCTTTCGCGGTGGCCACTCTGAAACCCCCTGGCTCTCCATAGCCTAATTCCATTCTTCCCCAGCTCTGAATTGTTACTGAAAGTGCCTTTTCTCCCAACATCAGGATAGCGATTATAGTATCCTTGATAATGAAAGCCTGAACTCTGACTATTGCAGTTAGGTATCTGAAGTAAATATTCAGGAGTAGGAAGAAGTGAAGGGCCAGACCGTCTTACTGGTCTTCCTTCCAATGGAAGATGCTGGCGCTGAAACTGGAATTGATTTTGATCAGTAGTACCTAAAAACTGATTAGTGGGCTGGTCTAGAGGACCACTAGATTGTGAAGTACTTACTTTCACTTGGAGTGTAGAAGGCTGAAACCCTCTGTAATCTCTATAAGGCCCTTTATGTTGAGGGGAGGGTATCTCTTGACTCTGAGGAAAAGGATCATGCACTGATCCTTTACCCCAGTCACTCATGTTATGAGCAGGTCCATTATAAAAACCTTGAGAATAAATACATGCTTCTCTGCTCAGGGATGAGGATTCATGCACATTATTGTGGTTATGATATTGAAGCTCATTAATGTCCTTTGGTGTATCTAACAAAGGCTTTCGAGGCCGATGACTCATTAAACAATTAGATGAAGCGATAGCTCTTGGATGAGGAAAATAAGGATCTCTGCTACCAAAATTGTTCTGGTGTGTCCTAACAGAATGGACAGGGACGCTAGATCTAGAATAATCAACACTGGATCTTAGTTTTTTAAACCTTGACTGGTATGAAAGTTTCTGCCCATCAAACAGCTGGGAAGGCTCTTGGCATTCTGTAGCATCTCTTGAATAAGGGTCCATTTGTCTTGTGTTTTGAGAAGGTGATCTTTGGTCTGCATGTTCACATTTGCTATAGTCTCTTATAGACTGCTGTTGAGAGTCTCTCAAATGGTTCTTGATAGGAGGGTATATATCTGGGGGGTCACTACGGTCACTTCCATTCTGCACTGTGTGTTGCCCCATTTGATGCTGTAATGTAATAGATTGTGGCATTTCCCAAGCAGTCCCAAAGTCATGGTTTTCCAGTCCCACAGTTGGAATAAGAGGGTCTTGATTATCACCCAGATAGTTTGTGATTCCGGGAAAGGCAGAAATAGTCTGGGACTTAGGACTTAAGGCGCTTAAAATTTGTGTTGAATTTTCCCAAGAAACATATGGATTACTTTCCATTTCATCCTCGCTATAATTCTTTCCATCCTTCACAGCTTTAATGATGTGTTTTTGAAGTGTATCATTTTCTACTTGAGGATCTTTCTTTTGAAACGATGGATTGCACACTTCTGCATTCTCAGTATTTAGGAAACAAATCTCCTGGGATGGTGGCTGTATGGTGGTTTCTGATCTGTGTGCACCTGAAAAGTTTGTCTGTGCAGAAGCCTTCTCTTTTTGCAGTGATTGGGATATTGCATGCAAGATATCACTCCTTTTCTTAGAACTATTTACACTGACTATTTTTGGTGCTGCTGAATACTTTGACAGCAGACCTCCTGTGTTTTCGGCTAGCCCTACCAGTCTACTGTTTAGCTGAATGGACTTTGAAGGTGGTGACAATAAAGCATCAGAAACAGAAAAATGGGCCATTGATAAGCCAAAGGCTGCTCTCTGTTGACGTAGTGTTTCCTCTTGCTCTTCCAGCTGCCGTTTCTGCAGTTCAATTTCCTTGTTCAGCTTCTCCAGCACTTTCTTTTTTTCAATCAGCATTGAACAGTCACTTCTAGAGGCAGTTCTGCTGTCAGGTGAGTTCTTCACTTGTGCTGCGATGTCCACAGTGAGTTTTTGCACTTCCTCAAAGATACTTTCATCCTCTGGGTCAAAGGCCACATCACAAACAGTGACAGCTGAAGCATCACTAGACTGGTTCACTGCAAATTCATTCCCACTGTCACTATTATTCTCCATTTCATTAATGTACATCCCACTATCTTTCTCTGGGTCATATGGTCTATCATGATCACCATTTTCCTCACCTTTGCAAATCTGGCCAGATATTTGCTCACAAAGCTGAACTTCAGGCTTTGGGATTTTAACAACAGAACCTTGATTTGAAGCACTGTCGTCATGTTTTTGCTTTAGAAGTAATGCATTAAGGACTGTGTGGAGGGGAGCAGATGATGAAATGTCAGATATGGAAGATGGAGAATCTGTGCCTAAACTACTTACAGAAGGTGACCTGACAGAAGAAAGCTGTGCGACAGCTGGTGATGTCAGAACTGAACTTTGTAAGGAAACAGGGGGGCAAATGCAGGCTGAGGAATCTGAAGTTGCGCAGGACACTTTGGCATCAAGCAGCTCTGCCTTCCCATGACTCATGTCAGATCTGGGAATAGAGTGTTGAGCTGGAAGAGCAGCTTCTTCTGATACGATGATTTTAAGTCTTGGTATCTTATCCTTGTTCTCTGAAGGAACTGCAGAGCACTTTGGCTTCTGGCAAATGACCAACCCAAGAAGAAGATCGGGACGACTTGACTCCAGTCCTTTAAGACAAAAGATTGCATCATTTTAAAGAAATTTGAGAAACAATGAAATTATGAAGACAAATATACATGTGAAAAAGTTCTAAATTTTTTTTTTTTTAGAAATAAAGACTTTATCCAGGGATGAACTTCTGGGGGTATCCTAACTGGGCCATCTGAGATATTTTAATTTTTTTTTAAAACAGAAAAAAATGAAACATAAATAATGGTAATCAAAGCTTGGGGTGCCAGCGGTACAACTTACCAATTAGTGTGGCAGTGGGAGTACTATCAGCAAAATGTGACAATTGGGGGGCAGGGGAGTACTGTGTTGGCGCATCGATTGGTTAAATAAAGAAATGTAACCATTCCCTCATTTGCCAGAGGCGTAGGCTGCAGCCTGTGCCTTACTCCACCACAGCGGCGATGGTTAGCCTCTAATTTTTACATACATTAGTTTAACTGTGTCCATGTCAGTTCACAAGTTGTCAACCACTTTAGCAGGATAGTCTCAAAGAGAGAGAAGTAATGCTAGTCTTGTATCTTTGCACCATCTTCTACTTTGTTCGCTTGCCAGAGAAACAACTGCTATCACTAAACTCCAAAGTGAAAAGAAAGTCTCAAAGTAGTCGATTAAAGCTAGACTTTGTCTATCCCGAAAACTGCTGCTAAATATAGAAATAACGTGTTTTGCACTTAGCTATTGAAAAACAGAAAAATCCTTTTTTTTATTATCTTAAACGTAAAACAACTTTCATCCCTTTCCATCTACAGTACATGAATAATTTTCATTCTTACCTGTAATTACAACATTGACCAATAAAAGAAACAGAGGCAGAATATACCCCCACGAGCTCAACCATGTTGCAATCAATATCCATGTGTATATTTTGGCTTTATATACAACAAATAAAATGGCCAGTAACCCTGCTTAAATGCTTACCTGGACCTTCAAAAGGTAAAAGTTTGGAGGGGATGGGGTCTTTGGCACTTAGTGTAATGATATAGAGGTCTTTGATGTGTGAGCTGTTATTGGCCACCACACCAAAGCGTCCTCTACTGCTGAAATAAGAGAACAGCGAGACATAGGCCCTTTCCGCCTCTCCCACTGCTGCATAGAAACGAATGAGGCATAAGTCCTGAAACAAAAACAGCAGCATTGATCCAATTCAGAATTCTACAGACACTGTTGGGTTACTTGATTATGTTGAAACTGACAGAGCCATTTACCTTTGACAAAGATGCCTTAAGCCTCCCCACATAGTCCCACACTGTGTTAGGGGAGATACGGCCACTAATCTGTATAGAGCACGGCAAATTCTAAACAAAATAAACAATATTAGCAAAACTCAGCTGTATAACCATTTGGTTCAAAACAAGTGAGATTAGTGCCATCTATGAAACAAATTCAATTATAAGATTTGGATTAACTGAATTCTTTACATCTCCAGATTAAACCATTTTGCATGCCAGCTATTTAAGAAAAACACCTGACTACAGATTAATAGACCCCATTACAATAATGAATAAACTACAATAACGGCACCATGGTCTGACCTTCTCCAGGAACTCAAAAGATCCAGAGACCAAAAAAGCCTTGGCAGCAAACTTGGTGACAGTGTGCATGTTGACAGAGCCTATCCAGAGAACCTGCTGCTCAGACAGAAACTGAGCAGTGTCCCTGTTCTGAGGCTTGAGTGAATCTGCCATACTTCCTCTGAGAAACACAGGTAAAGCCTCATTAGAACCAAACATTAAGTATAAGGAATTTAATTTCAGGCTTTCCATTTGATGTTAAAAACTAAAACAACTGGAGATATCAAACAACAAAAAGCACCTGATGGAAGAATCAAAGGTGAAGTGAGACAAAGATGCTAGATTCAGCTGAGAGAAGCTGGAAAGAGAGCACGGGGAGGGTGTATTCAGGGACTGTACTGCGCCGGTGGTACAAATGGTGGAGGTCACCAGACTGCCAGGAGGACTCAGCTCCTGACTCATGGCAGAAGATGGCGTTGCGTGGATAATGGCGGGTGAAGACATGATTAAAGATGAAGTAATTGTGCTGCAGACATCCTTTGGGGAGATGATAGGTTTGTTACTTGCTGCCTGAATATCTGAAGTTCGTTGACCAGAAGAACCTTCTTTGCTAGAAGGCCAAGTGTCCTGCTTTACAATTATCTCCAACTGCTGAGCAGCAGAAGACACAGAGAACTTGGATGTGTTTGGTTCCTCTTCAGCTGGCATCTGATCTGGAAAATAGCGGACATAACAGCACATAAAGGAAACTTTGCATGGACAGGTGGACAAGGACCTGCATAGTTACTGGAATAATTAACTGCACAAGTAAATTTTACAAAACTAGCTTATTTAGATGTGTTACAAAGTTTGTTGATGTATATCGAGTACCTGCCCAGATTGTGGAGATATAATCAGATGGATTATTCCTGCACTCAGTGGTGGAGTTCTTCAGCATGCTACACTGGGCATCTGAGGCAGGACCAACCGTGCTTAGAGTGTCTGCAGAAGCTGATAAATAAGATTCTTTGTGTTCCTAAAAATTAATAATAATGAAAAAAATTAAGATGCCCAAAATCAAAACAAAGCACATTGTTGAACCTGACAAACTAATTTTTAAAATTTAGATTGTTTAACCTTAACAAATTTCCAAAACTGAAGACATACAGGTCAGTTTGGAGAGCATGCACTGGTACAGTGTGTTGCCACCTAGGGATCCTGGGTGGCAACCCCCAAGCCAGCATGGGTTCCAGTTCCACTTTCCAGAAATGGCCATCTATCTGCCACAGATATGTGTAACATGGTTGTCCTCTTGGCCTGGTCCAGCTAATAGGGTCCTCAGCAATGAGGATCACCCACAGGGAATCACGCCACATGGCTGTAGTGCCGTAGCTGATGCTTCCTCACAATGCAGGTAATTTCTCACAGATTCCTCCAATATAAGCCTCCTTATCAGCCCTCACAGCAGACTCTCTCAGTTCTCGGTACAAACTGGAGTTGCCATCAAGCTATGCACTGCGAACCCTCTCAATAATATCCAGGGTGTCCTATGAGATGAAACACTTTGTTCGATGAGCACCGGCAGCACCAAAACAACCATCAGCAACCTTCAGGATCTTATCATGGAAGGTTTCCCACATCACATTAGAATTGGCAGTCACACCCAAGTCTGCAAGTTCCTTACACAAACTGTGCGCAAACTCATTAGAAACAGCCTGATTTTGGAGTGTAGCCAGGTCCAGCCTCATTCTCCTAATAGGTGGTAGCCTACTGGACCTAAACTGAATCTTCAGGCTAACAAAAACAAGTCTGTGGTCAGAATTCAGAAATTGGACACTCCTGTCGACCCTGCAGTTCTGTAAGAGCCTTCAGCATCTGCCCATGAGGATGTGATCGATCTCCTTTACCACACCACTAATACGGGAATACCAAGTCCAATGATGCGGCTCAGGGCACTGGAACCAGGATCCGCAGCCACTGACCTCTTGCAAATTCAAAGAAGGCAGAGTAACTTTCACCACAGTCCCCAACCCGTGGGGATTTACATAATCCTCATAGTCAGCCCTGTCAGAGCCAGTGGTCGCATTGAAGTCACCAATGACCAGAGGAGTGTTACCTCGTGGGCACCCATCAACAACTGAGCGAAGTTGTGAATAAAATGTCTCCCACACCAAGACATCACTCACCGCTGGAACATACAGTGAGAAATACCAATTTCTTTTTTTAGCTGCAAGAAGGGGTTCATCAGGATTCATATTAAGATTCACTTTCTAGTCTGGAAGATAAATCTAGATTCTTTGGGTAGGATCCAGTACTAGCAATCACACAGACACACAATGGCACAGGAGTGTTTCATACTGGGGGAGACATAAATTAATAATTTAAAGGCAAAGTTCTATTTACATAGGGGATGAATGAAGCTAGATAAAATTTTGGGGCATTACTACACCCCTGCACAAAGGGGTCTATTCTCCCATCAAGTGCTTAAGTCAAAAAAGCATATAGAAGTTACAGTTCTCAGCCTTTCAATGCAATTTACATTTACAGCAGCAATAGGATTAGGGTTGGGTACTGAAACTCGGTACTAGTGTACAACTGGTGCCAACGTGAACGGTGAATGACACCGTGAATTTCGGTGCCACTGAAATATGTGGTGTTCACCGTTAACGGTGCATGCGACACATACGGCACAATGCAGGTGCGAAAACCCGCGTTTTACAAGTGTTTTCATCCATTATTATTGAGAAATGATGACACAATAGACATGTTTCATTAGATAATATACATTCAGCTCGTCAGCAATGTGTTTTATCCATTATATGAGATTATTGATGTATATTTAGCTCGGTAGCGTCATGTCATACGTTACTGACTGTGTCAAACAGGTTTCAGGTGCTTCCAGCTTTAGAGCCGGAAGGGACTGGGGAGGCAGGTTGGCCCTTGGGCACTGAGGAGCCCCCTCCACCCAGGAAGAGGGAGGTTGTGGTAGTGGGGGATTCAATTATTAGGGATGTAGATAGTTATGTGTGTACACGTGATAGAGGGTCCCGTATGGTGTCCTGCCTGCCTGGTGCCCAGGTAGGAGACCTTCCAGATCGATCGTGTGGACAAGCTTTTGGCCCCAGCTGGGGTGGATCCAGTTGTCGTGTTGCATGGGTAAGGGTAGGTTCTGCAGGAAAAATTTATAGAAGTCACCAATAAGCTTAGAAGCAGAACGTCCACGGTGATATTCTCTGAAATACTCCCCGTGCCACGCGCATGTCAGGCTAACTTAGCTGAGATAAGGAGATTAAATGCGTGGCTAAAAGGGTGGTGTTGGAAAGAGGGGTTTAGGTTTATGGGGCACTGGAGGACCTTCTGGAACAGGTGAGACCTGTTCAAGCCGGATGGGTTGCATCTGAACCGGAGGGGAACTAGTGTATTGGGGAGGCGTATGTGTAGAGTAGTTGAGGAATGTTTAAACTATGGACTGGGGGGTCAGGGAGGTTAGTTAAGAATATAAGTGGTGGAAACGGAAAGCCCCAAATAATCATATTATAAGTGGGCACCGTAATAGGCGTACCCTTTGTTGTCTGTATTTAAACGCCAGGAGTATTAGGAATAAAATTCATGGTTTAGAGGCTTTTCTCTCATCAGACTCCTATGATTTTATTGGAATAACAAACATGGTTGAGAGAAAAGGATGGACAAGAATATAATATTGATGGTTACACGTTGTTCCTTAAAGACTGTATAGGTAAGAAGGGAGGTGGTGTTGCAGTATATGTAAAGGAAAACTTACAGGTAAGGGAGCTTACTGATATAAGTAAAACTACGGAAGCTACATGGGTAAAATTAGACGCTAAAAACTCAAATAGCCTAATTGTTAGTGTTTGTTACAGAGCACCTAGCTGCTGAGGAAAGCAGATTGTTATACAGTGATATTAGGATTATGAGCAATAAAAATGATGTGGTAGTTATGGGTGAT
>JAODKN010000104.1:6852499-6865862 GCA_026774425.1 Petrocephalus zakoni | reverse complement strand
CAAAAAGCCAAAGCACAGACTGAGCCTTACTACTACACATACAAGAAACATTTACAATGAAACCATAAACAAAATGCATAAATAGTTCTTTGCTCGGTTTCTTTCGTTGATATAATTTCTAAAATGTTTCACAAGACTATATGGCAGGGCTTGATAAAAACAGAGATGCCTTCTAGAGGCCTACAAGTAGGAAGAGACAGTCAGACTGACTTAACTTTGGAGGAAAAAAAAAAAAAAAAGCTCCAAAGATCAAGAACGGAATATACTAACTAGGACATAGTAACGCCTTTAGGACTGAAGGTTCGAATTCAATCAGACCTGCACATGCTTTAAAGCTTGTAAACCAGTTGTAAATCCCCCCCACCCCTCTCAGACTGAGAGACTAAAATGAGACACACCTTCCATTGTGTTTTTGTCTACAGATGCAATAAATCGCATCTGGATCGGACTGACTAGACTCCTCTTGCTCTGTGTATTCCTCCTCTTCCTCCTCACTCCTCTTTCTGCACTTGTTGGGTGCTCCTGCCATTTCTGACTGTGAGCTCTCCTTAGTCAGCATGGCCTGTACAGTCCCTCCCCTGGGAACATGTCCACCAGCACGCTGCACTGAATCAACTTCCCCTGCATGAACCTCCTTTCGCTTGTTCTCCAGCTCATACGCCACTATTAATGAGCCTGGCCCTGTTGCGTCCTTGGTCTCATTCTTCTTGCGTTTCTTCAGAAGGTTCTGCAACTCTTTGAGTGTTAACTCGTCGCTGTCCTCCGCATCTGTGCTACTACTGCCACTACCTGAGGCACACCTGAATTGTGTGGTTTTGGCAGCCATCCTCTCTGAGGCCAATCTGATGGAAGACTCCTCAGGTACATTGGCTTGATGACCTTCTAGGGACTTTGGCTTAGATGTGTTTTCAGCATCAGCGGTTGCCATCTGGTAAGAAGGCTGACAGTGCTCCAAGCACAGGGAGGTCTGTCTCCTAGCTCCCCTGCCTCGTTTTGCAGTTGACAGAAAATGGAGCAGCTTGTCAGTGCGTTTGATGTGTCGGCCGCTCCGCCGAGCTGGAGCGGCGTTAGGTTCCTGTATGTCAGGCTCCATGAGCACAGTTCTCCTGGCAATAGTGGATCTGCGAAATGACCATGTCTTTTGGCTGCTGTTGGCTGGCTTTAAAGAATTGCATGACCACATTTCTGTCATTGTTCTGCAGTTGTTTTCTTGCTCCTCCTTGTGTTCTAATACTGAGACAAACAGAATTTCTGAAAATGTTCAGTATGACATGGAAATTCTTTCACCATATACAGTACCAGTCAAAAGTCTGGACACATCTACAAAGGTTTACTTGTACCATTTTCTCTATTTTACAGTAATTATAATGACATCAAAACTGTAAATAACATATATAGAATAATGCACCAACCAAAAAAGTATTTAAAAAAAAAAAAACTTTTGTGAAGGAGCAGCTCTGTGGTTGAGACCCAGGAGGTTGCCGCTTCAAATCCCTGCATTTAGGTCACGTGGCTAGATCATGTGATGTGACACTATTACTCTCCTTTGTAGGCGACTTGGCATGTCAAAACTTTTGACTGGTACTGTATGTCTGCAAATCCCACAAATATTCAGAATTCTAAATATGTAATTTGTTATAAAAAAAAAAACCTTTGAACCAAGTTTCTTATTCTGTGTGAATAAACGAAAACTGTACATAGGATCGAATGACCAACAAAATTTTGATTAATTTCACACACAAGGGTTCTGATTAAAATACATAAAAGGTAACAGGTTCAGCATACCAATTCATTAAATTTAGTTAAGATGTAGGAACAGTTCAGTGCTTTCAATATGCAAAATATATTTTCCTAAACCAGAAAAAGGCCTGTCTTATCATATATAATGAGATGTTCCATCAACTAAAGCAATTATCCTAATCTCAGTATAACTATCCAATATTTGGAAAGAAAATTAGATTTTTGTTTGTATTTGCTGTAAGGGCAGTTTGCACTTAAAAAAAAATCAGTGATCAGCCAAGAAAATTGCAAATGATGCATCCCTAATTACCTGCCTGACTGCAATGTGCCAACTGTACAGTTTAGTAGACGAGGGATAATGGTATGGAGTTCTTTTTCAAGGACTGGGCTAGGCCCCTTAGACCCAGTGAAGGGAACTCTTAATGCTTCCGCATACCGAGACATTTTGGACAATTGTATACCTCCAACTATGTGGTAACATTTTGGGAAAGGTCCTTTTCTGTTCCAGCATGACTGCCCCAGGGCACACAAAGCAAGGTCCATAGAGACATGGTTGGGTGAGTGAGCCCGGCACAGAGCCCTGATCTCAGTCCCACTGAACACCTAAACTAACTGAACACATAAACTAAAATGGAGATTGTGAGCCAGGCCTTCACAAATATTCTTCTGGACGAATGGGCAAAATTCCTACAGACATCCTCAAATCTTGTGCAAAGCTGTTATAACTGCAAAGGGGGTAAAAACTCCTTAATGGTGCCTATGGATTTAGAATGGGATGTCATGAAAGTTCCTGTAGCTGTAATGGGCAGGTGTAACAATACTTCTATCCATATAACGTAGCTGTCAACATTTTCTTTTGTGCAATACTGTATGTGTATAGCTGACTTGTCTGGACAACTTACATAAAATCTAAGAAAAATATTATTAGTGTGTAAAACAAAAAAAAGTTTGATTAAAAAAAAAATCAAAACTATAACATTTAGAGTAGAACTTCAATAAAAATACCCACTTATTATGATTAATATGAAGGCATTTAAAGACCAGCAGGTAAATTATTTTTTAATATCAACTCTATTGAAGCAAAGATGCACCTGTATTTTTTCATTTTAATTTCATAGAATCAAATTATTGTTTGTGACCAGCAGGCACAGTGCCAACCACCAACGATACTGAGGGACCCCCCCCCCTCCACCCAATAAGCATAATTTACTGAGGGGGACCCTTCAAACCCCTTCTACCTAGTCAACCACCTGCTCCAATGGTCATCAGATGAGCATGCCATGTAATGTATAGTTATTTTTTTTATGTCATATATTTATATTTAAACCTTGAAAAACATTCTTTAAAATTGCATGACATGATTAATACATTGGGTCCAAATGTATTTATTCCATGAATTTTCCAAATAAAAAGTGAAACAGCACCACCATAAGGCCAATCTATGCAAAAGGAAGTACAAGAAGGAGAATTCCTGCACCTTTCTGGATTGTGCTCTAATAAATGAGCTTGGTTGGTCATAGCTACTCACTACTACTCACAGAGCAGTGTGCAAATATACAACACGATCCACATTATTATGGTCTTAAAACGGAACATCATTACAGCTTAAAATAACTGTAATTTTAGTAATTAACAGCACTTGGTGTCCTACATAATTCCTCCACAAAAATACTACTCACCTGACAGCAACATTCAGGACATTGCCCTAATTGTCATTTCTATTCCACTCATTTAGTGATACAAAATGCAGCCTGGAAAAAAAGTCATTATAGCAAGCAAGATAATGAACGTTGTTTTGCTCAAATTAGAGAAACTACTTTCAAATTTCTATGAGTGTGGGAGACATTTCAAGCCACATATTTTTATTGTAGGTGACAGACACACGAAGCAGTCGATTGATATATTATATACTGAGACAAGTTATGGTGGCGAATGTTCCGGCAAATGTGGAAGGCAAGACAAACCATCCATTTTACTCAAGTGTCCATGTTACCAGCAGAGTATGTAATGTAAAGATCTCGTAGTACTGCAGCGCTGGGAGCGCATCGGAGCGTGGCAATTTGGTGCAGTACTTGTACATTAAAAGTTTTTAAAACCCACAATCACTCACGACAAAAATGCGCTTAGTACGGCGGAAAGCGCGCGCGTTGCGGGATCTCCCCGCTCCAGCTTCTCCCAAGCACACAATAAGTCCGTCGCGAGCCTTTTAAGTTACCCGCCTATACTGAAATGCAACATTTTTAGACCCACTTATGCAGTAGGCTGCTGGAGGTCTGTTACCATTTTAGCCAGGGTTGCCAAATCAGTATTATTCCATGATAAACCTAAGATTAGCTACATCAAGAGCGTCGGGGTAGTTTGCGGACAGTACAGAGGCAGCAAAGCGGTTACATACATGTAAATGTATGTGTGTGCGTGTGTGTGGACGAAGCCGGCCGCCCCGTTTCAGCTACCGAGCGCCGCCTCGTCGGTTTCGCCGCGCTTCATGGCGCCGAGGAGCCGAGTGGCCTTCGTGTTTGTGTAAACCTACTCTCATCTTACCACGGTCCCAACTCAGCGCTCCGTCCTTAGGAGACTCCGCACACGGCCGGGTGCGGCTCTGGCCGGAGCGACGCCATGGGCGGGCTGGCGGGGTGGCGCGGGGACGCCCGGCCGCTAGCCACGCGCCGCTATGTGCCGCCGTCGGCGAGAGGGGCCCGCCCAGCCGCCTCGTGTGGCGCGAGCGGGGATGACGTGGCGGGTAAAATGCGCGGGAGTTTCTAGTCGTGACGGCGCAGTCAGAAAGGCTACATCACTGTGTAGCAGTTTATAAAGTAAGAAGTCATTCTACACCCTATGGACGAAATTACAGTCAGGTATTAGCTAAAGGGTGTAGAAGAAATTTCAGTGCGAGACCTTTGGAACAATAGTTTCCATTAGCTGCCGCCACTCCTCAGATGATTGTAGGCCTATGGATAATAAGTATTACAGTTCTACAGTTTGTTTCAGTTTCACCATTAACGTTTGCTCTCTTTAGTCATAAACGCTAAATGCATCATCTGAACAATGCAGAGTAGTAAAGCAGTAGTTACTTATGTAATAAAATATTTGACGCATTTGATGAAGTTTTTTCTTCATCAAAACAGCTCTTCATATTTATTTATATATATATATTTATTTTTTTTATGTATATAAATGCTAGGCAGTGAAGTCCAGGGACAGGAAGAGTATTGATGCTTTTAATCTTTGTAGAATTGCAAACCCTCACGTGTCTGGTGTGACACTCATGCTTTCTGACTCACACAAATCTTCTGGCAAATCTATATTATTCCATTTTAAACCTACAACTAGCAAACCCTACAGACTAATTACAAGGTAATAAATGAATTAGTATCTCTAAAATGCTCTTGAGTGTGTGCCCTTCAGTGGAACAGAATCCCATCCTGGGATATGTGCCAAAATCAGCGTGACCATGTAAGTAATAAGCAGTTATCCATGGAATATTGATGGCTTTGTATTGCCTTAAATCCTCATCAATGACACAAATATGGTTCCAGTAGCTTTGCATGTAGAAAAACATTTTATGTAAATAGACGTTGCACACAATATAAATATTCACAGGGTTACTGCAGTTACAACCATATACTGTCAGTATTTTGAAGAGTAAGAGAACAGTAACAGAAAAAATGGGGGTACATGAAATATACATTCTTTTATTATATCCAAAACCACACATTGCAATATTTACATGTGATTTAAAAAAGTACGTACCACAAACATCCTTACTCAGAAAGGCTTCTAACTCTATACACTGTAGTGTAACTGATGGATGTGTATATACAAATTGATAGCCCCTACATATTTAAAGTTGGGAAATATTCAGTTCACATTTAAGGTTTTTTTTTTTTTTATAGTTTTTGCACCCTTCTATTTTTTTTTTATTAAACTAACACACTGTTGGTGAGACTTCCATGGACCTCTCAACTTTACTGTAAATGTCATAAACCTGCTTTCTGAAGATATAAATTTAAGATATTTTAAATATTGTAAAGAATTTATTCCACCATTAACTCCTTTCATTACATAGAAAGACTTAGAATCATAGAATCAATGAGACAGACATTTAAAAAACACACACACGTTGACCTGAAGATGGCAACACAACCTTTTTGTTCCACATTACAGTGATAAAGAGGCTGTTTACACAACCATTTCCTTCAACCTGAGAGGAAAGGAAAAGCAAAAAAAAAAAAAAAAAAAAGGCTACAAATGTGTGTGCTCTAGCATTTTAAAATATTAGGGGTTAACATTGCCCATGTGTTCATGATTTGTACTGCAAGCAAGTTTCTTTGACAGGCTAAATGTGAGTGACATGGCTTCATAGAAATCAAAGACACGAAGACAAAACATTCTGTGGGCCATACCTCCGGTCCAAAACTGTCTCCATCTAAATAAAACACTACTGTGCACGTGAAAATAAGGCTCTACTCAGACCTGTTCTTTCAGCTCCTTATCTCTTTATTTACATTAAATGTAAACAACGTGAGAAAATTCTCACTAGAAATATACAGTCACTTTTTTGTTCTTTCATTTTTTTTTCCTTTTTATACAGGGAATATATTTAACAGTCTATCCAATGGGAAGCCATTAAACCCCACCTAAAAGACCTATTTTTAGGTGGGACCTATTTGAAGTGGTGTCCTGACATCTGCTTAAATAGCTTCTCTTTATAACCCACTTACACAAATACGTGACCCCCTGCAGAAACTTTTAAAAACCAGATTCAGAGGGCATAAAAGTACACTCTCTAAGGCCCTCTTATGATTTATGCAGGTATAAGCGACATACAATTTAAACCTTTTTTAAAAAATCTGAGTAAGCTTGAATTGCTGTGCATTAAATTCTGTAATTTAAATGTCTCTCCTGTAACAAGCTGAAATAGTAGATATGGACCAATATACAATGGATTTTAAAAACATACAATTTTTTTAAAAATAACTTGATTCTCAACCTGATATCAGTTTTAACACAAATCACTGCCACTTACATAGTAAGGGCACTGAAAATTGGATAGTGACACCTTGGAAGTTACATAGGTTGGGCTTAGAACTATTTCTATAGTGTCTATTGAGAACAATCATGTTTAGTTTCTGTTCTGTCCTCATGCCTGAAATATCAGATTAATCTGACTACCATCCACTCACCTCTTGTCATTTGTAGTATATTGAAAGTTAATGTGCTCCTTTGTTAAGCAGCAGTTACCTCCAAATGAAAATATTCATTTAGGGAACTTTGATATGTTAGATACACTACTTAATACGTTTATTTTGAAACTTACTCAAGTTTAAGCAATTTCACATCACAGTAATGATGGTGGGGGCAGTGCCAGTTGAGCCAGGAAGGGAATCATTCTTCCTGTCATGCTACATGCCATCCACAAAAGATCAGCTGAAACGTGGTAGAGCAAGAGTAGAAATTGGCTCTTGTAAATGGAAGGTTGTAAATGGAGTTTAGAAGGATTTAAAAAACAATGTACCCTTGAGAGACATTGGGAACTGCAAGTGGCACAATAGGTTTCTCTTCATCTGTTACAAGAGGGAGGTCATGTCAAACCCTTCTGCTGCAACACAGCGGCCTGTACTAGTCTTCCCAACTCAATAAGAAGGACTTCATTTTGTGGCCTGTCCAAAAACCAAAGGCAACAGGCCCTAGAAAACACAAGTTCTGATGCTTTTTATGTGCTCCTTTCACAATGTGTACTGTCTATGACAGTCACAGCAGCACTAATCTTTCAAATACAATGAATTGTGGGTGACTCCTGATTGTAGATGAAGCTCTTTTCTCTTGGACTTGTAGCCTTTGAACATGCCACCGTGATAACATATGCAGGTGGGAGCGAAATGGGAAGCCGTCATATATAATTTTTCATCGTTAACACTGGCTTTTAGGGAGCATTTACACACCCAGGCTGGCGTGTTAAACGTCTCATTAACAAAGTTTATCCTGAACAAGAGATTTACAAGGAATATTGTACAAGAATAACTGACTAGAAGCTGGAGGTTAGGATACGGAGACACTGACACCATCTTTTGCTTTCTCTACAGCGGAATCCTTGTCCATGGGAGTGGCGGCCGAGTCCAAAGGAGCTTGCTGGGCGCTGGCAGGAAGTCCGGAACCCCTGCTCAGCACGTCTGTGGCTGCCTCAGTCTCTGGCTCTTGTTGAGAGGCCGTGGCTATAGAAAGGGGGAAAAAAACGAGACTGGTTAGTGTGTGAAAATGCAAACAGGCTTGTGAGTGTGTAGAGAATTGAGATTCTTCATGCCAGTGTCAGAGCAGAATGAGTATGCCATGGTTTGGGCACATCTGTTGCAATTACTTGTACATCCATCAATCCTCCATCTATCAATCCGTCCCCCCTTATCACATATGGAGATACAATGAGCCTGTAGCCATTCCCATGGAAGCAGTGCACGAAACAAAGGGACACCTTGGACAGGATGCTAGTGCATCACCATTCACATGTCCACACATACAAATTCACAAGCTCACAAGCAAAACTGTGGGAAATTTTGGGAGATCAGTTCACCCAACCAATCTTTGGAGAGTAAGGACACCAGAGGAAAGATGAGGCTGCACACAGAGCCAGGATCAGAATCATACCTGCCATCTGGAGCGGTGAGGCTACTGTGCTAGCCACTTAGCCACAATTCCATTCAGTCGTTTCCACTAGTGCCCTACCTTTAGCAGCTCAGCTTTAGACCTTGTTAAACGTTATCAGATCTGCATCATTTCTTGGTAGCAGGTTGCAGCGTCATAGCAATTAAGGAAGGCTTACGGCATAATCTAGGACTGTTACCTGACTGTGTGCAAGACTTCATGTGCTCTGGCCAGTGTGCCTGCTGGCAGGGGTAGTCGCAGTAGCTGGTGTTCCAGCAGCAGTAGAAGATGGCCTCCTTCTTACAGTTGGCGCACCACTGCTTCTTTTTGGTTTCGTCCACAGCCTGCTGTCTCTCCATCTCCATCTGCTTCTTCACCTCCGCTATGAGCCGCTCCCGTTCCTGCTCCAGGCTCTGCCGCATCTCAGCCATGGTGAGCTCTAGCAAGTGCACGCACACACACACAGATGGACTTCTGGATCAAGCTCTTTTTTGAGATTGCTGAAGGAAAACTGCAGGAGGAATGACCATACCTAGGTTGTGCTTCATTTCGGATAACTCCTGTTGATGTAGCCACTGTAATTTTTCGATCTCTATTCTTAAACGGCGAATCTGAACCAAAAGATTTAATTTACAAAAACGTTAGTTTCTGAGATGCGTACAGTATATACAAACTTTATTCACCAGAGCAATGTTGTCGAATCCGGTCCTTTGGGACCCACAGTCAGTCCATGTTTTTGCTCCCTTCGAGCTCCCTGCCAGACAGTCCACATTTTTGCTCTCTACAGGGAGGGAGCAAAACCATGGACTGTCTGTGGGTTCCTGAAGACCGGACTGAGAAACACTGCACTACAGATTTCATAGTTGATCTAATACAGGGGTGGGCAATCTTATCCGCAAAGGGCCGGTGTGTATGCAGGTTTTCGTTGCAACTCCCTAATCAGATCACTAATTAGAGGACTGAGTGGCTGAAGAATTCTCACACCTGGGTTTGAAAAGCTGACCTTAGGGTTATCCCAAAAACCTGCATACACACTGGCCCTTTGCTGATAAGATTGCCCAGCCCTGCCCTAATACCTCTGCTACAGTGTTTCCTGATGTGCTCTTTGAGAGATCGTTGTACATTTCCGTCATGGTTCCTTTTATTGACTCCATTATCTATAAGGCAAAATAGAAAAAAAAAAAGTCATCCTGTTCAGCAAAAAAAAAAAAAAAACACAAAATTATTGGTCATTCTTAGTCGCTTCATAAACTTACTTTATTGGTGTACTTCGCTATGTCTGCGGCTACATCCGCAGAGGTGGTTGAGACTTGGAAGTCCCCAGCCAGGGAAGTAGAGGCATTGGCAACAGTCCCAGGGGTTGTGATAATAGACGCAGCTGGGGTGCCGGTCGCCAAGGTGACTGCAGAGGTAGATGTGCCCTGGAGGACCTCTTTTTGTTGCACCGCTGAAAACATGAAACAGTAATGACTGCTTGCACCAATTCTTCTTCTTAAATGAGCGTATGACTAACAGGCCTACATTAGCATTGGGCTGTCAGAATATATTATTATTATTATAATAAAAGGCAGTAATATGGTAATGCCAGTCCACTACTGACACGATGTGTACCATTTGAAGAGTATCATTTTATTAATTGTTTTGTGGAGAAAGCCTAATGGCTTACTGCAAGGAATGGAAATTCTTGATGAATCAAGATAAAAGTTAATGCACCTTTCACAGCCTGTCTCGTCTGGTATCTAGTGCTAGAGGAAGGCTGCTGCGGAGAGGACACAGAGGAAGACGACGGCTGGGATTGTGAGGGCGCCTGAGCCTGGGGACTCTGTAACTGCGCAGACGGCTGCTGGCTCTGTTGTTGCCGTTGGACCTTCTGCATGTGCCACTTCTGCGAAGAAGTCTGGAACTTTCCAGCTGGGTTCCACACCACTGTACGCTGCACAGTAGGTGCCGTCTCCCTGGGCAGAAGAGGGCGTTGCTTCTTGACTGTGGTTGGTGCCGCTGCTGCGGCTGGCGAGGACCCTGCAGTGGTGGCCGTGTTGGGCAGCAGGTTGGATGTGGGGGTGGCAGCAAAGGAGACCACGTTGAGGGGGATGGTAATTGGGGACTGAGTAGGGTCTTTCACACTGGGGGCAGAGGAGGACGTGTCGCTTGAGGGCGGAGGTGCCGCACTACAGGTTGAAAGGGGTTTACCTGAAAAGTACATTACCATGACCCTAGATGACATTCAAACAACACTGTACAAAATTAAGCGCACAGATCCACAGACACAAAATCTAACCTGGATCCAGGTAATACGCCATAATCTCAAATGAATGGTAAGTAATTGTTATTCTTAAGAGACAACAGCATCTGTACAAATAATCTCTCACCTTCAGTCTTAGGGACAATTGGGTCCTTGGGTGTGGTGGCTGCCACTGGCTCCTTCTTATTCTGTTTCCGCTCCTGGCTGGCCTGCTCATCCCCGAGGTCTATCACCAGCTCCTTCTCAGAGTCTGAGTCCATGTCGAGCCCCGCGGTACAGGACTGCCCTTCCTTCTCCACCTTGATTGGGTGCTGCAGCATCTTGCTCTTCTCAGAGGCCTCTTTGTCAGCATCGTTACCTGGCTTCTCTTTGGCTGCAGGCACTTCAGATGTCATTTTCTTAGATGAGCCATCCAATTTGCTCTCATCTTCTCCCTGAGATGCCACCCTGGGTCTCTTCTTTGACTCCTTTTCAGGTTGGTCTTTGTCAGCCTCCTCTTGGCCGTCTTTCACCTTCTGCTCCTCGTCGCTCATGTATTCACTGTCACTAGAGTCAGACTTCTCAGAGTCCTCCGAATCGCTGTGGTCGACGCCTCTGTCTTCGGAAATCTCATCGATTCCTGCTCATAATGAAAGATTATCCAAAACTACTGAAAGGAATTAAGAAAGACCTTGAAAGCCATCAGTGAATTGTGCCACCAAACATTGTTCTCACTCTCAAGAAAACGCACGTACCAAGTTCTGCTTTGCAAATCTCAATGGTTTTATCCAAGTTGAGCTGAAAATGACGCTTAATGGGCCTCTTTGGTGAAGTCAGGACTGCTGGTGCTGTTTGTTGCTGTATCGTCTCACTCAGCTCTTTCAAATCCATCTCTGCTTTGCTCCTGTCTGGAGTAGCACAGGAATTTTTTTTTTCCTTCTCCATAGTAAAACTAAGTCGAGCTGTGACACTGGCAACTTCGGTAGATGCTTAAAAGCTGGTGCTAAATGAAGGGCCAGTGATGGGGGAGGATGAGGCTCACCAAGATTGAGGTTGAGAATGCTCCCAGTAGGGGCTGCTCTCTCCTGCTTGGGGGCAATAGGTGTGGAGGCCTGTGGGGAGAATGGCTTGGGACTGCCTGTGGTACTGCCTGCATGCCCAGTCTTTGCAGAGGCCGGAGATGCTGTAAAGCAAAAGGAGTTCAGCTTCTAAAATTAAATGCAGAAATGCAGACATTTCCAAATGAAGTTCACCTTGGCAATGGACTTATTTTCATTATTGAACAGGAGGCAATCTGGCCTAGAAGATTTTTTGTACAGACTGACTACAGAGATCATCTTTTTATTAACAGAAAAATAACATATGGGTATACTGTCCTAAACAATATACTCCCAGGGCATCTTACAATTATTTAGATGTGTTATTTTTTTCATTTTTTTAGCTGAAGAGATTTACCAAATCAATTAGAGTAGAACAGCTGACCCTTCTACACACCACCACCATACCCCTTACAGTTACTAGTCCAATTTAACATACCAAGTGCTGCACCATCTATGTGACATCACTCACTACAACAGTACAATAGACGAATACAATAAAAAGAAACCGTTAATTGAACACAACACATACTGATGTTGTGCTTCCTAGGTTAAGCAAGTACCATCCCATTCTGCCATGTATAACAATACTGGATAAACCCAGCTATCCATTATTTGAGATACCATGACTAGAGCTCAGCGATTTTGAAATCCTGCCAGAAACTTCAATGATCAAGACTTGTCATTTCATGTGGTGTAGTAGCTAACTAGATGTTGGCCTGTCTATTTTTATCCTTTGGATAAAAGCATATACTCCTCAACATGTGTGCCTTCAAGCCAAAACAAAAACTCCAGTGACTCCATTGAATCCATTGACTAAAAAGGTTTAAAGCACAAGCAATCACATCAGATACTGGCTATAAAACTTTGAAGGAGGGTACTATGTCATGTTAAAGTTCAAAATTACCTTACTACACCTAACCCTGCATACAAAGCGCAGCAGTTGCACAGTAAAGCCAAAAAACACATTCACCCTAAGGATAAACAATTCTAGCCCTGTGGATAACTAATCACAGAATGGCCTGATGAGCATAAAAGCATGTATGTCATATACCATAGCTGTCCCAGCCAAATCGATACCTATGGGTAATTTTGAAGACAGCAACCGTCCCCCCCCCACCCCACCACTACCATTAAGAGCAACAACATTCCAAATTATGGAATGAAGCAGCCAGTGACACTTGTAGAATCAATTCCAACATAAACTGAAGCTGTTCTCATGAAAGCCAAAGCTCTGCCAAATCTATGCTGATTTTTTGTTTTTGCAGCTAATGTAAGCGTGATCATCATATACCCCCAAGAATAAAAAAAAAAAAAAACAGTTACTATCTACGTCATTAGATAAATAAAAATATTGTAATAAAAAAACAAACAATGAAGTGTCCATGTCTTACCTTCACAAAAGTGAATCATACACAGATCAATGCCAAAAATCACTGACATTAAAAAGTGTGCCTTTGCAACTGTATAATACACAGCAACAGACAAATGGTCTTTCATAATAACCCCACAGTCAGCTGGGGGAGGGGTGAAATCAGAACTTTACATGTGATATTATAAATACATGTGGGGCGTCTCACACACACACACACACACACACACACACACACACACACATTTGTATTCCTATCTTAGTGAGGACTGTCCATTCATTTCTATGGGAAAAACC
>JAODKN010000104.1:6833012-6852399 GCA_026774425.1 Petrocephalus zakoni | reverse complement strand
ACACACACACACACACACACACACATTTGTATTCCTATCTTAGTGAGGACTGTCCATTCATTTCTATGGGAAAAACCACGACAGTCTTAACCCCTACCCAGCCTTAGCCATAACCATAATTAACCAAAATATAATACAAGACTTTTGACAATTTTACTTCTTTGATTGCATTCACAAATTTTTCAGGATTTGCTGTACTATTGAGGTCCCTACAGATATAGCAAAACCTGTAAAACACACACACGCCACACATTTATATATCTTTATGGGGACTCTCCATTCATTTCAATTGGCATAAACTTTAAGCAAACTATGACAACCTTAACCCCTATCCAGCCCTAACCTTAACCGTAAGTAACCAAATTGCAAGTCCGAAGTGCAAGAATTTTGGCATTTCAAGTTTTTTGATTGCATTCACAGATTTTTATAAAACTGAGGGAGCCAAACCAAACCAAAAAATGTCAAAGCAACAGTTTTTTACCCCATTGTGGGGACATTTCATCCCCCTAATGCAATATATACACGAACAAGCACACACTCACACAGACACAGAGTGCTAATGAGAACTTGGATTCACTCAGTTTCTTGCAGAATACGAACCATATTTTTAACCATATATAAGTTATAGCAACAATGAGTCTTCTGCTTGACATCAATGCACACTTAAATTTAAGAACGTTTTCCATCATGCTGTATTAACCCTGATTTGGGTCCCTTTGGCCCATGAGCATGGTGAGACAATCAGCAAAACAGCAGCAGTGGAGTGTACCTGTGCAGTCCATGGACTCTTCACCAGTGCTGTAGTGACCATGCATAACTTTTATGCTCTTGTCGGAGATGTCCTGCTCAATGTCAGAGCCCGTGTGCACAGAGGAGTTGGTGCTCATGGGTGAACGGGGCATCTCCGTGAGCGAGATCCTCCTACTAGTGCCACCTGACAGCACGCTCTTGCTCAGAAGCATCTTGGGAGAGGCCGTCATGTCAAAGTTAAACTTGATCTTATCCGGTTTTTCAGTCTTGACCACACCAGCCGCAGGATTGCAGGGGTCCAGTAACATCTGGAATTGATTGTTGGGTGTGTAGGGGGTCCTGAATGGAGCATAGTTGAAAACTCCAAACTTCTTGCGAATATTTTCTACGTAGATTTCCATCTCTTGCATGGCACTGTTGAAGATGCTCTTTGTCTTTTTCACAGAAAAAGGGATTTCTTTAGACATGAGGTAGCAGTTATTTATGGGGACCCAAGCCCTGGGGGGAGAGATTAGGTTAGAGCACTGTTTCTTGACCTGGCCCTCAGGGACCCCCCCCAGACAGTCCACATTTTTGCTCCCTCCCAGCTCCTGTGGACTCTTTGTAAATGAGCTGGGAGGGAGCAAAAACATGGAGAGTACTGGTCATGATAAGAGTTAAACGGACTTAAAAACTGGACAAAGATGCAAAATGATTTTGAACACCAACAGGTTTACCTATCGTGCTGCCCAAAGAAGCGAGCATCCACTTGTCCATCCTTATCCCGCAGAGCTTTTGCTGGCCAGAATGGAAACCCCTTGAGTTTTGCCCACACCAGAGGGTGGGGCTGGCTCTAAACACAACAGTACAGGAGGAAATTAGCCGAATAACTCATCTTCACATTGTATGCACCAACCCTGAAGTATGTGCACTCCCCAGCACTTCAGTAAAACAGAGAATGTGAAGTTGCACGCTTACACATGGCTCACAAAACCAGTTTTCCCTCTTTTGGCAAGCTGATAGGTAACACTCTGGACAAACCTCAATTTCATTCATCTACAAAAAAAAAAAAAAAAAAAATTGTGAGTTGACGATTACAGAACTTTCCAGTTTACATTCTGGGTTGATAGAAACACTGCCGGTAGCATAAGTACTCACTTCATGCTCACAGATCTTTACGATGACTTTTGCTGTGGCTGTGAGTTTGTGATTGCCTGGTGGGAACACATCATAATTACCAGTAAGAAATCTCACAAGCCTCCATTATCTTTTTTGTACAATTCATCCCTGACCTACCTCCATTATAAATTATACAGTTGTGCAGTATCCATTTCATATCAGCCAGGAAGGCTTCTGTGCAGCCATACATTTTCTTTTTTATATTCTGTGGGCAAAACAACAGAAAATTAAGGATCAAAATTATGTTAACAAAATAAGAAGTTTAAGGGATATCTCCTCCAAATACCTTTTCTAATGTACAAAGGTCCATTGGATGGAAAATGTATTCTGCATAATCTGGATGTTGCTCTAGTGATACAGGTTTCTGAAAAGGTTCAGTCTAAGGGGAGGGGGGTGGATGTGGGAAGGAGAGAAGACATCCAGAACATTAACACATCACCCACAAAATCAGTGCGTTCACACTTCACCAGCACACGTTGGTAATCTGGACAGACAGTGTGCAACTTTGAACACTCCGGTTATGTTAACGGATATAGCGTAAATGTCATTTTTTTACCCAATTAATAGGTTTTCTCTGCTGGGCGGCTGCGTGGGGGGAGAGAGACGAGCGAGGTGGGTCCTGAAAGAGAGCAAGGAGAGCTTTTCCTAACCAGACAAGAGCGTTCAACCCCACTGTCTGGGTAGTTAAGAGGGGACAATCAGAGCCTGTTACAACCACCACGCGCAAAAACTCTAACCCACCCACCGCAGGCTCACCGTTCTAAAGTCTGCAGAGCACCGCTCTCAGCTCGCAGGCCGGAAATCGCCCCAAAATTGAAGACGGCCATGAGCTAGCATTGACGATGCACCCTCTATAGACCATGGTCCGTCTGGCTGTGAGTGTTACTCTACTGCCTATTCCGAATATGGGGGAAATAGTAGTGATGCAGCAAATCCCACTTTCAGGAATGTCCGCAACATGTTATTAAAAATGAGCGGAGAATGATATGCCATGTAAAACATGTTGCACCACGTGTCATTCTCATGTAGAAAACAAATTAAGCCTCCTGTCAAATGTATCCAATAAAGGGCAATCTAAGTGCCTTACTCAGACAATAGGCCGTTTTCCAACGGTCAAATCAGTCACATCAATATTTTATTTCCCCATCTACAAGCACAATTGATGTGAAGGAGAGCACTGCTGCCACAGGCAAGAACTCAACAACAGCTAATCCAGTATATTGGTGTACATCAAGTACTCAAAGGGGATCTTCTCAGAAGGGCATCGTAAAGAGTGCGGAGTATAATACCTCTGCTGCATCTGGGTGCAGTGCACCATGACATTTTGAAATCAGGTCTTACGGAAATAGTTTCAGAAGTGAGAGGTGAGTGTCTTCATAGATGGTTAGGGGACATTAAAAGACACTGGTCTTTCTGCAAGACCCGTGCAAAAACTGCTTCTTTGGAATAACACGTTGCTTTCAAATGAGAAAGTACTGTGTTGGTTTGTTTGACAAGTACTAGGGTTCAGTCCCATCAACTATGGGACCAGCACCTCAAAGACAGCGGATAGCTCAGGAAGACCTAGTCTTTACACTTGGCCTGTGCACTTACCCCAGGTTGCTTCATCTTCTGGAGTGCAAACTTAAGCAGATAAGACAGCTGGTCTATTGTTAGCATGGTCATTGCTTTACTCTGAGTTTCTATGCACTCCGCAACTGTTATTTTCTGAAAGGCAAGATGAAAAAGTACATCTTTAAACTCTGCATCACCCAATGATTCATGATCCAGGTTTCAGACTAGCAAAAAAGCCATTAGCTTTAAAATACATTCGAAATAATTTGTCAGATTACACTTTCAGCAAAAGGTGTTTACTTTTTGGACTACAAAAAAATTTGTTAAAATCACAGATTTCATGAAACCTTAAATGCAAAATGACTAGCGAAAGCAAGCATTTTCCCCAGAAAAAGCGCCAAGCAAAGCTGCAATACACACTGTGTGTGATGCCGGCCAGCAAAGCCCAGCTCTGGCGCCGCGCACCACCCAAACCAACCCAAGCAGATCTGTCGGCCAATTTCGCTGAGCCATGTTAAAATTCTACACCCAGATAGAAAGAGCCGAAGCCGATGGCCGGTGCAGAGCCAGCAAAGCCATCCCCTAACCTAGATCGTATCGAGCGCAGCCTGCAGGTGGCTTTTGCAGTGCCAGCAGCAATGTGGCGTTTGGCCACATTGCCTCTCGGGCCTCCCATACAGCTGGACAGGCACATGCCCAACGTGAGACTGCTCAAGAAGTGAGAGAGTACCTCACACTCGGGACAGAACCAGTCGCCCTCAGGCTCGGCGGCCAGTTTCAGGCACTTTGCATGGTACACCCGGGGGCAGAGCTCACAACAGAGCACCTGGCCCTCGCGATGGCACAGCCAGCAGTAGAAATCATTCCGTCCATCCTGCGGCACAACATCAACAGGGTCTGTGGTGAGTGGCTGCTTCGCATAGTAAAAGGGACCATGTCTTAGCTCTGACTGAAATGCAGGCAAGAGAAACAGGTGGGGTTTCAAAACACAAGGGATTAAAGAGGTAGCACAACAAGCATATAAGACAAAACGGAGCGTGGTGCAAAATACAGACTTCCGCGGCTGGCACTGGGGATCAGCAAAGGCAAAGCTGCGTGCCACTACGCAATAAAAGCAGGGCGTGTCTCGCTTTGCCACGGTCTAGTCTGTATTTGGCAAACACCATTACCTTCTTGCATGACACTGACCTTTACCAAGCTACAGGTGTCCTAACCACACAGTTAGCCATTTACCTGCTAATGCCAACATGAAAACCGGTAGGGGCCTTTATTCAAATTCTGGCCTAATGAATGGTATGGCCTCATTCATGCAAAAAGGGAATGTGTACACAGCAAATTGGTACAGCAATTAAGTACCTTAATATTACTGCTCAAAAAATGCACACATGTACACACGAAAATCACTTTGCCCTAAACATTTTCTTCAATTGTTACCATATATTTTGGTTCAATCCATTTATGACAAATAAATATTTTATACTTATAAAATTGAAAAGATTCCCATCATATCCATACACATCTAAAAGTATCAGTAAATATAACTCCACGGATTTCAATGCAATGGGGTTTTCCTGATCAGTTAGGACTGGCTTACCTGGTCTTTGTTACTAGTGTTTACTAATCCCGGTTTCTTTTTCTTTTTGATGGGACTGGGTGACATTTCTGAAGGCGAGTGCCCATTGGATGAGTGGGAAGGACTGGGCTTTCGTTTTTGTGCTGCCCTTTCTGCCAGGCCGGGATCTGAAACGGCAGACGGCCACACGGTCATGTCACAGCCGCCGGCCACACCTCCCCCTCCCCACCTGCTGCTCGAAAATCACAGTCAAACAGGCGGCCCCGTCCAAAAATCAGCTCCAAGTCGTCCTGGCTTTGAAAATCCGCTCCTATTACGTAATGTTTATTATCGCCTTTTTCCCCCTTTTCTCAAAATGATTTACAGCTCAGAGTAAGGCTGCAGATTTCACAAACATTCATGTAAAGAATAATCAGCATGTATACAAACACATTGTGCTTAAGGTGTGTTCAGAGTGAGGATTTTTTTTTAAAAAGGGTAATTCTAGCCCGATATCATCACGTGGCGTCTTCTAGTCTTACAACTTCACTAGCAAGTGCTCAACATTTCCAGCTTAATTTGGACACCACAGCCCCAACTTATACCAATGACCCAAGATGGTACCACCCATAACATGTCAGGGTCAATAGCATGTCTGTTCCAACACTATTTACCACAGCAATATTTGACAAATGAGCATTCAGTCCTAGCTGTTCTATACCAGCCAGCAGTCTTGTTTACTGCATCAGCTGCCATCCAAAATTTGACCAGACTAGGAATAAAACGATGTGCTCGCATCCTGTTGAAGTGTGGTGAGCACTACACAAAAAAAAGTGAGAAGCCACAGAGAGGGACACTATTTGCAGAAACAAAAAGGGGGCTGAATCAGTCATCATCAAACGCCACGCTAAATAATCAAAGCATTGCATGAGGTTTATATTGAATCTGGTCTCATGTCGCACATTAGCTATTGCATCTTCAAAAAATAAAAAATAAAAATAACACGAAATAAAAGCAATAAAGGAAATAAAGACATGAAGCAGCATACAGCTCGTTTTCGCGATTCAAAAGAAATGGAACCGGAGCGGGATAACAGGCAGCAAGGTGTGAACATCGTTTCAGTAAAGATTCTGTCATCAGGGTCAATATCACCACACAGCTGGTAAGAAGGGCCGCACAGACAAGCATAAGCACACAGAGAGCATACGGGTGTGACGGTAAATCTGCAGCACAGGAACCATCGGAACCCCAACCGGGTAGTAATGTAGTTCAATGCTCACATGTTGGCAAACTGAGCTTAAACAAAGCCACACCCAATGATAAATGTATTGCACAGTTAATGTTAAGACGGTTCATTTTACATTTACATAATTAGCAGACCAATGCAATGCAGTGAGGCAAATAGCACATGGCGGACATACGTCCACGAGGCGTAAGTGCAGCCAGGCTGAGCTCACAATGAATCCTCCAAGAAAATTCAGCACATCCTCCAGACATATCAGCGCAAAGTGGCTGCTTGCTTTCTCCTCACCTTTGGATCGTGTGGAAACGTCCATCCCTTCTACCACATCCGATTCCGTTTTTATTTCTTCCTCAGCCAAGCTGCCACACATAAGAAGGAGGACAAACGTAAGCATCAATTCACAAGCAGTTCATGAAAATCCCTGTTGTCGTAAACACCCTCGACAAAGCCAGCGAGGTGGTCCCCTTGAGAACAGTCATGAGAGATGTCACCTTGGTTTCTCTCTGCGTGGGTTCAAGAAGTGCCTTTAATTCAGACTTTCACTGTCCCATCAGTTCGTTCAAACAACGCGCTAACCTTCTCGGTTATTAAGTCAGTTATTGTCTAACTTGAAATTTCAAGCGTGTTTGTGTTTCCATTGGTACCTCAGGAGAGTATCTCCACAGCAACAATGGAGCTTTTCCTCCACTCAGCAGAATTCATGTGCTTCAGGAGAGACATCCACTGAAAACACGGCGATCAGAGAGTCCTTAAACTCGGTGACCAGGTCTGACCATTTATACCAGGGTGGCATACCAGAAAGGAATAGTTTCTAAAGCGGAGGCAAAAACCAACATAGGCCCACACATACACTTGTTAATTACCGTGCACACAATGGAGGGAAGAAAATGCTTAGGCAGAAGTGTTTCCACGGATTATTTTATCCATCCATATTCAAAAGCCTATTGCATACAGGTCACACCAATCCATGGTATGTCTGGGTGCACACATGCAAGCACACACACACACACATATGCACACACGAACAGCCCGTCTTCAAATTGGGAAAGGAAATCTGAGAACTGGGGCAAAGCTTACGCAAAACCCACATATAGAACTGGTGCCTGACGACACTGGAGGCAGAGCTGCCTGCTGACCTTCTGTGCAAGCTTCCATTAAAGCCTCCACAAATAGTGCAGCAATACACATGCAGAGACAGACAGACAGACAATACAATGTAACAAACCACAGCATGCAGGGAAATAAAGCCTGTGCAATATGGATCAAAATGACTTCATGGAATGGGAACAATGAGATGGAATAAAACATCTAGAAGACCATATTTTGTAGCTAAGGACGTGCACAATATCAAAATAAAAATGATTTTAATAAGATCCTTGATAAAGCCCAGTGAAACGCCTAGTCTAATACTTAGACTAGGCATTCGGCTTCTCTGCAGAGTTTCAGATTGCAAATGTAAATGGCAAACTCTGGTCTGGATGAATGGCCTTCGTGTAAAACTTTGTCCACATGGCACAATGTACTCATTGGTGGAAGGAGAACTCATTCATGTCTAACTGAAAGTGTGTACACCCTAATGAGAAAACATGCCCCAGGATCCACACTCCAGTTTCTGGGGGGGGGGTTGCACCATGCTGTTAAACAAAATTGGCAAAACCATTAAAAGAGATCACAGAAGCCTCGCATCAATTGTTCTGGCTCACATAACTCAAAATGTGACTTTATGTGCACTTCTGTAACTATACAAATTCAGCATATTCTCCTTCCGCTTTCTTCCGGCGTCCAAACAAACAAACAAAAGCATCAGGTTGCGAGCGGGTTCATCTGCGTAAGAGCCACGCAATCGTCGTCCTCAAAGCTCCGCTTTTCCATTTGTATCCCTCACGAAATTACATCACGGAAGCAGTTCTGACATGTTTATCAAGTGAAATTAATACTTCCAGGCTCCGGCAGACAGAAACAAACTCCAAGCTGTGGTACCGGGACATTCGCCGGGCCAGCGTAGGCCCTAAGGGTCATAGCACCAAGCCCACCTGCAACGATGCTGGTTTCAGAAGCTCCCCATTCCCCATTACTACATAAAACACCAAGGCATAGACAAGGTGTGAGAAGGTGGCAATCGGCCACCATCTACCTGGAACCATACTAATGGTCAAGCTAGAATGGAGAAGTAGCCACAAAAACCAAACATCTGCCATTTGATTTATTTTTCTTGTATATCAGATGGATTCAGCCACAATAAAAGCCATAAGATTACCACTGCGCAGACTGCCCACACTGTGTTTTTACTTAACATCAGTAATAGTGACATCACTAGCAGGCTATTGTGGCATAAAAAGAGCATGATCATATTTGATCATTCGGACCATCGTAGCCATTTTAAACATTTAGTCATGTATGCTATTCAAAGTATCACAAGGCCAACACTTCCATAGGTAGCAGAAAGCAATTTATCTTCAGTGCCTCTTTGTATGACAAAACCTTTCAGTCAAGTGTATTTCTAGAAGGAACATAATGTTTCACATAAGACACTCAACCAACTAATAGTTTATTCAATGAGAAATGAACATATAAATCTGTTCTCACAAAGAAACAGCAAAATACTGACCTTCCTTCCTGTCCTTTGGACTACCTTAAAACATTTCAGACTATCTCTGCTAAGTCTGCTGCTTCAAAAAGGAAGTGCATGTCCTTTCCTTCCAAAAATTCAGATGATACAAGGTGAAGAATATTTGCAGGAGAATCTAGGACAGGATTCTTGAAGCAACATGTTCATAATGTGCAGAGGACCACAGTAGGCCTTCGAAGCTCAGATACAAAAAAAAAAAAAAAGATCGAGTATTCCAGGGAGACAAAGAGGGACAAAAAAAAATCAAAAACAACAGACCCTGGATTCAGAGGGAAAACTATCAATTCAACACTGGAGATCACTGTCCACGTTAAAAAAAATTGAGACAAAACACCCCCCACCCCTGTAGCTGGAGTCAGAAAGCAGGTGCTGGCACATTCAAACACAGAGCAGCAACCGAAGAGATTAGAGCAGTGATGGGGGAGGGAAGGAAAAAAAAAAAAAACAGATTCAAACTACTGCAGAGGCCATCCGGGCTGCCATGGAGAGAGGGAGAGGAAAAGGCTGCACACTGGGAAATCAGCCTGTCCTCTGCCCACACCAGCTCCCGTTACACTGCATGCACCTCGGTGGTGTCCACAAGCACTTATAAAATCTGAAACAAAATGATGGTCCTTTTATTGCAAGATGTGATATTTCAGCATTTGACACTCCCATGGGAATAAAGGGTAAATATTTAAAAGAATAAAAAAAAGGACGCATTTCAAATAGGGAACCTCAACAAACTAGTCACAGAACTGTTCAGTTTCATCTGGTTTTTAGCTCCAGATGGGAATCAGCCTCCTGGGATGCCTAGACCTGGTGGAGCAGTAGTAGTGCACACAACCCCCATAGCCTCCACGACTCGAGCCAGAGGACTACGTCTGTGGGAGATGACAACACAGCAACAACACAGGAGCCATGCTGGCTTACACGTCTGCAGATACATAACAGGCTACACCTTCAACGTCAGCAACATTCACCCCACACGAGGACAGGCAGCTAAAGCCCACGGTGGAGGAAGCGCAGCCTCTTTCTGCCCCATATTTCAGACATTCCATAAAATAAGATTATCATAACTGTTTCGCCATATTACATCCCTGAATGAAGAAAATTGACACATAGCAGCATACCTTGTCTTAATGCACAGAATAAACAAGACAATTCTTCACCCTGGCCTTTAAATTTTGGCTGGATGGGATGAAACAAAGATGGTTGCAGAATTTTCCAGAAGGGCCTTGCTCTCCCTGCTGCTACACTGCAATTGTCAATCTTTAACCTCGGCTGTGGCAGCGATTGGTTTGAGTGCTGCACGGAGGGGTCTGATTGGGCGGCTGCGCTGTGCCACACAGCTCATTGCTACCTTCTCTCTCTTAGACATTTTGCTGCAATGCAGATATTCTTCACAAATTAAACAATCATTTCAGGCCGGCATACAAATATTGAGTCTGGGAATTTTCGAATGAAATGAAAGGTACGGAAAAAAGGCATCCGTGGAATGTTCTGCACAGCCTTCTTAAAATAATCTGGGTGCAAGCCAAAAGATAATGTTCCGGTGTCCATTTTAAAAGGAAGCCCTTCCTCGGAACAGATCCTTTCGAGCAGAAACACTAGTATACCTACTGAATCAAAAGCAGAATCATTCAAGGACAAAAAGAAAAAAAATCATCTGAAAATCATAAGCTAATAACACCAATTCTAAAACCAAGTTGGATCCTAAATAATCCACAGAAATATAGAACAGAGATTAATAAAAGTTCTGACAATTTCCTTAATAATCACTAAATCAAAAATAGATCAGCAGAAGTCAATAGTGGCTACATAAGCTCTAAGGTTGAAAATATTTTACCAGTTACGATAATTATTTCACATAAAAGCCTGCTACCATATGGAACATTTTAAGTTTCACATAGATATGTCTAAACATGACCAGATAAAGGAAATCATCAAACACCACTTTGCAGAAAACTATATATATGTATATACATACACACACATATATAATAAAATATAAAGAAATCAATAGAATAATATGATCATCAGAAGATTCTAACACAAGTAGTGCCTGAAAGAATTTGTCCTGTTCTGTATGTCTATTTGGGAAGAAAAAAAATCAATCAGGAGCACGACTAATGTAACATTTACAGGAAACTCCACAGGCTGAAACGAGCAAAAACACAACAGGATCTGTGTTGTGCTAAACAGCAGCTCGTCTATTCACCAGCTGAAATTCTAGTTTGGAGCAAGGAAGCAAAACAAGCTAACACAGGGGGAGGGGGGGGGGTCACATTTTTAAACCAGCTGGCAGGAATAGAAAGCTCTCTGGTGGCTTTTCAGCGAGGAAATCATATTTCCTGGGTCCAACGTGAAACCCTACTCTCCTCACAGCCGTCTGCAAACAGCCGAGACTCGGGGAAGAAGCTACGATGGTGGTGGAATCACAAACAGCATGGCAGGGTAGGCCTCTCTCTCTCACGTGCCCCTTCCTTAGAGGCTCAGTGCTGCTCACACAACACAGACGAAAACGGCGAGCGGCAGCGAGTGAGAGAGCCCCAGTTTGCATTTCATATGATTCAGCAGCTAATCTCAAGGTGAGTGATCCCAAAAGCGAAAATACAGAAAACAAGCGCAAGCGGCAGTCTGCTCCACAGGTTAAGCCAATGAGCTCATCATGACTGCTGCATTTTTAAATTCTTAATCTAAAGCCTAGAAATAAAAGCTAAAACAGGGAAGGAAAAATTAACCACCAGTTAAGAAATCACATTTACGTCCGGCCGACAGAGGGGAAAAAAAAAACAAGTTGCTCAGCTTGTCCAGGAGCCCCCACTGTGCTGTAAGAGTCCTGCCCCCACCCTCCATTTTCTCTAGCGTGGCATGTGACACAGGCACACAAAGGTTCACACAATCTCCTTTCAAGAACCCCCCCCTTCCTGAAACAACCAAGGCAACCAAGAGAAAATGGTCAATGTATTTTTGTGCTGTTTTGTTCCTCAATATTATTTAATAAGTAATGATAGTATTAAAGGATTTGCCATGGTCACATCTCTGTATTACACTATGGATCCTGGCTGAGCACCCATGTGACCAAAAGCACAGGCAGAATGCCTGCCTAGCATTTCTGCAGGCTCCAGTTCAGCTGAGTGGGACTGGCAAGCTCCTTCTCCTCGAGAAGCACACTGTATCTCTGCGGCAGATAAGCAGTACAGGAAGGAAAAAGGAAATAAAAAGCAAGCTTACCTCTGTGGATGCATGGCTAACACAGTGTTATGTCAATACTTATAAAACATGGAGGACAGTCTCAGTCCTCAGACAGAGAGGGCTTGGCACTCCAAGCTTGATGATCGGGCTGTCTGATGGAAGCCAGACCCTGAATGGCCTCTTTTCACAAGCAGGATATAAGGCCGCAGCGGATTGGCTGAAACGCTTCCTGAGTAATTATCTTTGTTCAGCACAGGCTGGAGCAGCTCTCTGTAGAAAAAATACAGGCAGAGCTAGGCCCAAACGACAAAATACACATTTTAAACTGTTGTAGTCGAAAAATGATCCAAAAGAACTTTACAAAACAGCATTCTATTTCTGCATCGACTGCATTCTCTGGTTTTTACCCGCATATTTTTAAATTAAAAACAAGAAATACATGAAAGCAGAAGTGGCCTGCAGCCTCCATGTTGGAGAGAGGGCCTTTGTCTAAATCCCTCCCTTTATTTCAGCCATCCACAGAGAGGACAGCAATTCTCATACGTGAGCAAACAAGACGGGCCGAGTAAGGCCAAACACGACACGGGGCAACATCTTGTTCCCACATTTCACTGTTATTTTTTTACTCATAACTCTAACAATACCACCAAGGCTAACAAGTCACCAAAATATTTTTTACACTTGGTCTATTAATACAAACATGTATTTTCCGAAAAGACACACACACACACACATATATACATACAAATATACACATATTTATAATTAATTAGAAAATGTTCATAAAATCATTAAAAGCTTAAGAGCAATGGACTACAACCTAAACACTAACATGTTAACAAGAAAAAAATTGCCTTTTAAAATACAATAAACTATCACTCATTGTTTAAACATTTTCTTTGCCCTTCAAATAATGTCTATAATGTGTCTATAATGATTTTGTGCACAACTGTAGGGTATATTCTACATAGTTACTGGTATTTGATTTTATCAGAGATAAAAAAGGGCACTGACAGAACAGGAATTTACAAACCAGAGTTAATGAGAATTCTGTTCGAGATTTCCCTTAAGCGTGGTTTTCTCAAGGTAGCACACATACCACCTTCATGATATAAAGTCACCAACGTCGTGATATCACTCACTTTATATTAAGCTGAATTATTATTACTACACTATAATAATGTGATTGTATATATTATATATATTATTAAATTATTAATAATTATTTTTAATTATTATTAAAGATTATATATATTATTAAATCCACGTTTTTCTTTTCTGGAGGATGGATATCCCAGTATTCATAAAATATGGAAGAGGCACTGGTATGCTAACTAAACAACATCCTCATGTCAAGAACAGTTAAATACAGGCATCTATGGATATGCGTCATCAAAATGGAGTGCAAGGTAAAAATGTTAGCTTTGATTTCACTATTATAGCATTCTCAATTTGTTCCCAAGTGGTTCATGTCTTTATATACACACGTCCTATTTGCTCTTAGTTTTAACTCACATGAAGTTACAAACATAATAAAATTCTGGTAGTACGAACATTTGAATCCATTATTTAAAAATGTTATTTGCGTGAATTTCAAAGAAATTTGATATTTACTTTGTAACAATAATAAGCTAGGTTTCAAAAAGCACCAAAATAACCTTAAAAAAACACTTAAGGGTAAAAGTGTTATTAATTTTGGTCCTAAAAACAGCTCCAATTTGCAAATGAAGGCAAAATTCTAATTTGATTTTGATTTAGACCAGATGACAGAAACAATATTACCAATTTAAGATACACTGCTTCTACCAGCACTACAATGGCAATAATATTCTGCATTTGCTGAATGAGGCTTTACCAGTCTACACTTGCAAATATATATATATATATATGTGTGTGTGTGTGTGTGTGTGTGTGAATTGCTGTAATACCAAAACGTAATGTCTTTAAAGATTGGTACCGTTTAGGTTATAAGGTTAATGGCGCCCTCTAGAGACTAAAGCAAAAATTACTTAAATACTATATGGCCTTTTTTGTTGGTTGTGACACTAATTCCCTATAGCAGTCTTTCCCAACCCGGTCCTCAGGGACCCTCAGACAGCCCACGTTTTTGCTCCCTACCAGCTCCCTGGGCAAAAATGGGGACTCTCTGAAAGGAGCTGAGAGGGAGCAAAAACTTGAGCTGTCTGGGGGTCCCTGAGGACCGGGTTGGGAAACACTGCAATAGGGAATTGGTGGTACAACCAACAACCAATAATGAAGGATTATTTGAAGGCAGCTCAGCCAGAAAGAGGGAATTAAGGGCCCTGGAAAAAAAAACCCAGTTGAATTGCTCCAGTAAAAATATAAAACAGCTTGTCAACAGCTTTGATGAATTACTTTAACGTCCTTAAATTCTACATCTTTTGTTCAGACTTAATCCCTCCACCCCCGTAAATACAAATGGAATCCAGGACAGACAGCACTCCGAATGCTGCAATCACATGTACATTCAGAGAAACTCGACTATAATTTCACTTTGCAATCATACCATAATGCCCGTCTCCAAGTGTTTCACTACATTATTCAGTTTGAATTTAATGACCATGATCCTGTTAAGATCTCATTGGTTTGGCTAAATCATATCATTTGTCACCCTAAATTTTCAGCTTACAGCAATTGGAAATTCATGTCTTCTACAGTTGACTTGCAGGACAAGTGGGACAGTGTGAAATCGCAAACCACTTTCTGCACAGCCAAGTGAAAAAACTATTAGACAACTGAATCTTATTACTGTAAAGCAAGAACTTGTTGAGTTATCACCACCAGGCTGGCTAAAACACAGCAGTAAACTCTCCTCGCATGCATGTCTCCAAGTGTCTTAGTGATTCAGATTAAATCCGAAACAGTGGCTTTCATAAATTGCCAAACTGGCATTCGTTTTTGGCTTATGGTTACCCTGGAATACAAAAGTATCACCTAAAACCAAAATACTCGACATGCATAAATGACAAAAGAGTTTTAATGGACTTTTCTGTAAAACATTACGAATAAATAGGATGGATGGGTTTCGTGATTAGGTAAAATCGCCTAGTCGATCGTTTCCGGAGCAGTTAGCACCTCCACAAAGAGATGTTTATATGAGGGAGTTTATAGGCAGCTCCCGAATGTCCCGGGGTACCTCATCTATTTAGCACATTAGCAGAAACTCCTTCACAATTAGATTAGCTGGTGAAACGAGTCTGTACGGAAAGAGCATTAATGCCATGAGAATCAGCGTTCGGCTTAGTCGTGCTTGGTGCATTTCGTGTGTCCGCTTTCATGGCCTGCTTCGCGTTTATTTATAAGCCGCGGTGTTTGTAAATAATAATAATATTGTGGGATCGTGTAAAATCTGTTTTTATATGCAATCGATTTTAAAAAATATGCGCATCAACTAGTTATCGGCGTTGCCTTGATGGGAATGGGTGTCTGGCGTTAACAGGCGAGGACTTTAACATAAATAAGTAACGAATGGGTGGGCTTTGTCGTGTGATCACGCGTGTAATTGCATGGAGCGTTCTGCCATAAAGTTTTGCAAAGCGCCAAATCGTTTCGGCCATTTAATCTGCCATTCAAGCTAAATCGACTAGGGCATCCCTGTACTAGCTAGGCTAAACATCACGGTTACCCAGGAGATGTGCGAGCGGGCGCCGGTCTGCCGGTGACAGGCCAGTACGCCCAGCACCTTATGCGTCTACCAGGAATAAACACGGCGGCTTTCGCACCGGCCTTCGCAAAGGCCGTCCTGCCTGCCCATATTGCAGGGCAATACAAACCTCGTTTGCCGACTGCAGAGAGCTTAATCTATATGGGCGGGTTAGTTCTCGCTACTTCGCGCTCTCTGCAACGGCACCGCGGCAGCACTTGTAGGGCAGAGCCGCAGAGCCGCACTGCCGCCCCGCAGATACAGGCCGAAAGCGCACGCTCGCGAGGAACACCCCCCTCTTCGCAACACGTTCGTGACGCCGCGTCGCCGTCCCTCCGGCTGCACGCGATTGGTCAGCGTGCCCGTACGTGGCGAGTCTCTCAATCCGATAGGCTGAGGCGCACGTCACTCTTCGGCGGCTTGGCTTAGTGGGCGGGAGCTCCGCGCTGGTGGGCTGTGCGTGAATGAGCCCGGAGTGGGAGCTGGAAGGGGTCCGCACGCACTTGCGTGGCATATGTTCGTGCGCGGCTATCACCCGAGTACATGCCAGAGTCACCCCGCTCCGCCAGCTTGGTAGGGCACGCAGGCGCCGGTGTCTGGGACTGTGAGTAAGCGCCGCGGCGGGTGGCGGAATCGGGTCAGCCATGGGCTTCCGTAAGAAGAACAAGAGCCCGCCGGTACTGAGCCACGAGTTCGTGATCCAGAATCACGCAGACATGGTGTCGTGCGTGGCCATGGTCATTCTGCTGGGACTGATGTTCGAGGTACTGTACCTTAGCATAATGATCGGCACCTGCGGAACGCTGCGAGCCGTGGCGGTGCGGAGGGGGGCCGGCGCAGACGCCCACCCCCCGATTCGCGCTGATCACTGACAGCCCGGGAGGCCCTTCTCTTAAATAACAGTGCACTGATAAGTAAGGTATAATATTTCCCCATATTAAACTTATATCGTTATTTATATGGCTTTATTATAAGTATATAATATGTGCTTTATTATAAGTATATAAAGGGAATGGGTTAGCGGAATGTTTTCAGATATTACTTTGAGATTATGGCAACCAGCTTCAAAAGTGTTGTTTAAAATTGTTATTTACCATATATCTTGTCTGATATGCCAATCATGGTAATGGACCAGAAACGGGTTAACTTACACTGTTTATCGCACAAATACAGGTGGACATCTATGTTTGATTTCCGATTAAATCAGAAGAACAGAGATGAAATGCAAATTATACGACTGCTGGGAGGTTAATTTTCTTATTGCACACGTGGAGCCTAAGCGTATGTGTAACTTTTAACAAAGTGCGCTGGTGTGGCGGACGGGCGCGTGGACACGTGTCCCACGTAAACAAAGCGGCCGCCTTCTGCAGCAGCCGTATCGGGCCCACTTGGATACATCTCGGAATTATCTGTGAAACTTCGGTGCTTTGTGCTCATGGCATCAGAGCCCATGAATCATCCGCAGAGTGACGAAATCGCTCGTATTAAACATTTTCACTGGTCACGACCTGAGTCATTCCTGTCCGTCGTGATCCTCTTGAGTGAATCACGTCCACATTTTTTGTCCTAAAAAGGTGCAAAATTGTAATTAATAAGATTTCACGTTTAAAAGAAATAGGTATAAACTGTACCAAAAACATTGTATTAATATTTCAGCACAGATGCTTAACCCTTTGCTTATAAATGGTTGACATAGATGAAAATGCGTAGAATTCACTGTACTTTCAAAATATTTAATATACTTCTAAATCTGTTAAGGTACCATGATATAGTAAATGCTACGTAATACACATGCAAACACATACAGCTACCTTTATTTTTATTTATTTTTTGTTGTCGTTTTAATGTTCATCCAAAAATGTTAAAGTTTTTACACAAGTTCAGGATTGTATAATTGTGTTAAGTAAAACATTGTTTTTTTCTTATTTAATATTTCCCAGGTAACTGCCAAGTTTGCCATCATGTTCATCACAGTCCAGTACAATGTGACTTACACATTGGGTAAGCTGATATTTATCTATGGGAGCAATCTGCCTTTTACAGTATTAAGCATGCCCTCCCCCTCTTCAAAAATGTTTATTTTCTTAAAATGCATAATTAGATTATTGAAAGGCATGAAATATATGTATTTAATGTAATCATATATAACATTGAAATGTATTTAAAATCCTTTAAATGATGCTTTGGCAGATTTGCGTTATAAAGAGTTTGACAGTAAGGTGTATTGTTGGTGTTTTTGTTTTTGCGTGCAGATGACAGACCAGAACCTGGAAATTTCTACCAATATGGAGCGAAAGACATGGCAACCGTTTTCTTCTATATGCTGATTGCTATAATACTGCATGCTTTGATTCAGGAATACATCCTCGACGTAAGTAGTGTACAGAAAAATGCATCCACGTATTCTGGCTGACTAAGAGGGTTAGGGTTGTGCAGAGCAGCTGCTGTGAGGCTGTGGAATTCCATCAGTCATAGCTGTTTTTGGTAAATCTGCGAACCACTTATATGAACAAACGCCACTTACTGTCCATTCAGTTTGTAGTGGCGTCAAGCTCCTCTCAGCCCCATCCCTGTCTCTCTTTCATGAGTCAAATTTGTCTCTGGGCCCACGAACCTGCACTAAGTTTCTGAACGTCTGCATGTATGATGCCCTGGTTGGCTGCCGATTAATGAGGTGCTAGTTTGCATGCGTGTCAGGGACCATCATGTTCCACATATGTATGTATAATTGCTTGCGTGTTTAGCTGAAATGTCCTTGACAAGTCCAGGTGCCACTTTGTTTGGGGAGACGCATTGCAGATACATTTTTTTTTTTGCATCTGGAGCACGTGTCTCACTTGATTTCGTTTCAGAAAATGAATCGACGCCTGCATCTGTCCAAAACGAAGCACAGCAAATTCAATGAGTCCGGCCAGCTTGTCGCTTTTTACTTGTTTTCGTTCATCTGGGGCAGTAGCATCTTGACTGGGGTAAGCTGCCCTACAATAAGCCACAACTTATCGATGGATGTTTGGTCTCTTCTCAGGGCAGAGACTGACTTACTTTTCTGTGTCTAACAGGAGGACTTTGCGACGAATCCGACATTTTTATGGGAAGGATATCCTCATAACCGTATGGTGTAAGTTTTCCTTAACTTTTACAAACCGTCTGCCATGTTACAGCGGATGACACGATTGTCTTTTCCTACTTTGGCTGCAAGGTCCTGCAGAGAGTAACACTCCTGGCCATAGCTCTGTATGTGTGAAGTTTGTGTTTTCTTCCAGTGTCACACAGATATTCTTCTGCAGTCCAAACACATTCAGGCTAATTGGCATCTCTGAATTGCCCGTGGTGTGTGAATCTGTGTGTGAGTGCGTGGACCATGACTGACTAACATCTCAACATGTTACTACTCTGACTTGTGTCCTGTGTTTCCTGGTAGTTCTAGAATCTTCTGAACCAATGTAGCTGTTCACATGAAATAAATTACAAATGGCATGACCATTATGCCCTAATAGGTGATATATTTATATTAGGGCTGTCAAAATTGACGCGTTAACACGGATTAATCCAGCGTCGTGATTAATCTGATTAAATATATTACCGCATTTACCCCATCTGCAGTGCAGAATGATTCAAAATCCCTGAAATGCAGCGTTGAGGTAAGTTCAGGTAAGAAAT
>JAODKN010000104.1:6807775-6819614 GCA_026774425.1 Petrocephalus zakoni | reverse complement strand
CCCAGTCTGGTCCCCTGCGGCCGCTAGCCCCGCCCCCTCTGTCCTCACATGGCCGTCCAGTGCCCTGCGGCCGCTAGCCCCGCCCCCTCTGTCCTCACATGGCCGTCCAGTGCCCTGTGGCCGCTAGCCCCGCCCCCTCTGTCCTCACGTGGCCGTCCAGTCCGGTCCCTGTGGCCGCTAGCCCCGCCCCCTCTGTCCTCACATGGCCGTCCAGTCTGGTCCCCTGCGGCCACCAATGTCGTACCGTCCACTGCCCTGCTCCGCTACACGCTTGCTGTTGAAAAGGACGTGGTTCAGAAAGAAGAACGACAGAAAAAGAGCACTTTAAAAGACTGTGGTGCTTTAAGGTTTCATAGTTTTTGCTATTTACCAGGATGGCTGACTCTTAAAATTCAACTATTGACTATGAATTTACAGCATTGTGTGTGCAACTGCACTGCATTTTAAATATCTGTGACTGTAATTTTTTTTTATAAGTTTTAGTTACATTTTATTGCTGTAACAGTTTAATGTATCATTGGTCGAAAAGATTTCTCTTTTATTTCGAAATTCTTCCTCCTTGACTTTTTATTATTTTATTTGCCTAATTTGGATATTTTCTGAAATTTTGGTTTTACATAAAGCATTTATCATAGATATCTTCCCGCTGTGGAAAACTATTAACCTGTTTTTCATTACCCTGCATTCAGTAAGACTAGCCAAAGAAAGTCACAAAAGGCCTCAAGATGTGATGCCTGACTCCCTAGTAAATGGCCTAATTACTGCCGGTTACGATAATGACGTCACCACTGTGTAGCTATACTTAACTGCGGTGCTGAGATGTAGTTCGAACAGATGTTGGAAGTGTCCTGTGGAGAAATCATTCTGAGTAAGAGCAGGCCTCTGCCCATGAACTAGCACTACATTTACCTGTTCCCCTTCCATTGACATCAATTTAGGACAAGTCACTGCACTGATAGAACCAGGAGCCAAGGTTGACATCCTTCCTTATGAATGGCCACTGCCAGGCATGGGTGGAACTAATGCAAAGTTGGACAGAGATCTCTGCATCCCTGCAGGTTAGCTATAACGCAGGCAGATAGGGGTCCCATAACATTGGCTGCTGATCTCTGCCAATTTCCTATCTGTAGCTGCAGATGGAGAACATGTGTGGCATGACTGCGGGACTGTGGGTTTAGGAAGGATCTGCTTCATTGCTCTGCCATTGGACTGGCAAGCTGGACCCTTTCACTTACAAAGTGACTTTAATTATCTCTAGTCTAAAACACATCTTGTTCTCATTTCTTTGTTTAAAGCCATTTTGGTCCAAATCTTAAAGAATCCTCTTCTATCCATATCTTCCTCAGAGCAGATTTTTGCTTTATGTACAACTAATATATTGTTACTGTTAAAAATGGCTATTGTTTGCAGAGAGATATTGAGCCCTTTAAGACAGACGGACAGGGAAGATGTTGTGTTCTCTGGGTGGAATAAACACCGAGCTTATCCTGCCCCGAGTAAGTTGTCAGGGTGACTGCCGTTGTTGGTACAACACGGTTCATTCAGATGCAGCGGAGGAGATGGGATGAGACGAGGACTTGGCCTTCTCTCTCTCTTCCTGCATCTGTCTGCCTCCCTTTGCTGAACCCTGCCTGCCTCACCTGTGCACAGTCATCTCCCGTCCCTTGTACGGGCTCTTCCTGTATTTTCGACCTGTTTTGCATGTTAAACAGCCCCACAGTCCCCGGTGTCCTGTCGCCACAGCCCGATGCTTCCATGGCCATCGCCATCATGACGCAGGACTCGGCCCTTCTTCTGCCATGATTCTCCAACTCATTTCATTTCACAGGGTTATATTGGGGTCATATGTCTATTTTTATGTATATATCTAGCTCTTTCTCACTTGCCGTCCCAGTTTTTGACATTTTTCGCAGACATTTTTTTTTCTTTTAAATAAAGTTACTATAAAAAGTGACTATTAAACTACATCCTGCAAAGATAAATAAAAAATGCACTGACAATATGTGTATTCGCGGAGCATATTATCTGTACAATCCATCTTCTGCCTTGTTTGTAGTATGGCGTACAGTATTGCAACGGTGTAATTATTCCACCATATTAAAAAAACAGGAAATGTTCAACAGATATGTTATTTTTTTCGGCGTAACCCACTTATTTTTCCAAAATGATATACCATTTTATTAGATCAAGTCAAGTTAAGAGTTTTCCTGAGGAGTATTAAAACATGTTTCCTACTAGGATCTGAGCCACCTAGTCAATAAGCTTAATTACTATGCAACCTGCTTTCTGAATAGCTGCACAGGGTAGAAAATGCATAGGTTTACAAACAGATTCTGGTTAAAAAGTCTCAGATGTTATTTTCCGCATATACAATACAGGTGCAACTATAATGCATTAAGCTCCTCAGCAAGATCAAACAACTGAGTCTCATAGAAACTATTCACAAAAGAATTACAGGACTTAATATACTGTGAGTTCAATGGAAGTCAGTGGGATAACTGATCACGGTCAATTTACAGTTCTTTTGGGAAAGGACGCCTCTTTAGTGATGCAAAATTTAAACAACATTAAATATTAAAGAAAAAGGAACTACGATAAGCTGAAGTTTAATTATATAGAACTGCGAGTTGCGCATGTCAGGAAATAAATCATTGCATCATATGTTGATGCAATGTGTGTAACAATAATGCAGCTTTTGAGAATACACTATTCATCTACTATTAACACACTAGTAATGAGATAGTACAGGTCATAAAGTACACGTCAAGGAAGCCCCACGCCATCAGGGACAGTGGGTCATTGGCTGGGGAGGGCGGTGGCAAGATCACAGGGTGATCCTGCAGGTATCTGCAGGCTCTGCTGATACATAGAAATAGAAGATTATCTCCTAGCCTTTGTGACTGGGGGTGGGGGGTGGACAGACTCATTCATTGGCAATGGGCAGCAAGAGGCTGCTTTGCATTGTGAGGCAGGGGGAAGGGAACAGAATGAACATGGGTGGCTCTTTAGATCTCCATAGCAGTTAGACAGCTACACCCATATGCACCCATGATCAAATGCAGTGAACTAGAATCAATATCTGATCACTCAATCAATTTAAAGCCCTAAATTGCTTTCTGTATTATAATAATTCATTTCACACTAAAGTGCAGCCTTTTAATAATGTCCCACAGATAAGAACCCAGTTCAGCGCAGTTTGAGAGATTTGGTAAAGTAAGACATTATGTGTTGTATCTATAGCGGCGGCTGATATTATATTATTAGCTGAACAAACAAAGGTCCCCATTTTCAGAAGTATCAACATGGGGTGTGCTACTAAACTCCAGGTAGAACAAACTACACTGCTGAGCGGATATCTACGTTACTTAAAATTCATTTGGTGTTTCTTTTTCTCTGGTTAGTTAAACGCTCTTTAGAACAATAACCCGCAGGCAGCTATATCTTCTTCAGGGTTCTGCGTTACTATAAGCCCAGACCCGCCGGCAGATGAATGTTCTTCAGGGTTCTGCGTCACTATGCGCCCAGAACCCGCCGGCAGATGAATGTTCTTCAGGGTTCTGCGTTACTATGCGCCCACTACCCACTGGCAGATGAATGTTCTTCGGGGTTCTGCGTTACTTTACGCGCAGACAAGAGGCTGCATGAGCTAATTATCGGCCGCTTTTCTCTCCCTCCCTCCCCCCCTCTTCGGTTTATTACTGTCACCTTCCTAGGAACAGCTGAAATCTGACACCAGTGTGCCTAAGATCACCATGGAGACCGGTTCGGAGCTGCCCATCGAAGCCGCTCCTGAAAGCAGGACAGGTGCCCCAGATCCAAAAGTGCCTAACATGTAGCACTTGCCCATGAGTTTCATGTGTAAGAAACAAAGTCACGTATTTCGTTACAGTCACACAATTCCAAGACACACACCGTAATGCCGCCACAATCCTCCGTATCTTTTCAGGTGAGTGAAAAGGGGTTAATTGGATCATGCAATACAGCTTACAAGGGAACCAAACATCACGCTGTTAAGTGCGCTGGAATTGTATACTAATATAGTTTTTTAAGAAAAAAAATCCGCGCATTTCTTTAACCTAAGATCGTGGATCTTAGTTTAGATCCACGATGGATAAGGTTGGATAAGGTTCAGTGTAAAAAAACGACACTGACTTAAAGTTATATGCTTATGCAAAAATCACATACAATAAAATAATTTTAAAACACTTAATGTATATAATTTCGCTGAAATTGGTTTAAAGTCGTTTTTATAGTGATTTCATGCGGATGAAAACGCTACTTAAATGTCTACATCTGTCAATAACGTGCTGGCAGTCTTTTACGATTATTGAAAAATTCTCCCAACATTAATATTTTAAGACGCGACAACACACAATGAATAAAATATAAGCGAAACGCTGATCCTTTTAAAAGTTTACCTCCATCCCGTGCCATTAAAGTGTTGTATCACTACGCACGAAAGAACAGCACATGCATTTTAATCATTACGATAAATAAGTTGTTGCCTAAAAATACATCCCCCGGGGCATTTTGTTGTTATATTGTTAGTGAGCCATCATCGCTGGAGTTATGTTTCTTTTCCATCGGCATGTGGGTATTTGTAGTCCATTTCGACGCGGTTAGCTGCAAACATCTACGACGGCCACCACATGAACAACTACATTACCCATAAACAACATCGCTCGGACACAAGCTGGCTTCTTGCGCTTAGGGAGTGTTTCCCATTTAAACAAACACAGTGTTGAAGATGGCGGAGAGTTAATAGTAAAAAAAGAGAGAGAGTGTGAGTGAGTGAGTGAGTGAGAGAAGGAGGGAGGGAGGGAGAGAGTGGTGGTGGGGGGGGGGTCAAAACTGGTGCGCTTAAAGGAATACGTGTGAGCGGGTAAGTTAGCCGCTGTGTTATTTCGTACGTTTAATCAGTAAAAATGCAGAAAGGGGTACCGTAATATCTCGTTAATGGTGGGCAGGTTCGAGGGGGAAAGCCCAGACTTCAGTTTTTCGCAGATGTTGGCGCCGGCTGGCGACCGTAATACCCCGGCGTGCGGCGCAGCGCCCGCTCCTTTATTTTGACGGTGCAGAATGTAACTACTTTGCCCGAGTCGCCCAAACATTCTCGCACGAGCGCAGCTTTATTTGCCGAGATCGCGCGTGGTGCCGAGTTTCCGCGCGGCAGGGCGAATCGTACAACTTATTTATTTTTTTATTTTATTTTAGGCAAGAAGCAAAATATTGAAATTAGCGAGAGGAGCGCAGAGCGATCGCCAAGTTGGGCTCCCTCGCGCACTTCCTGCTGCCTTCGCGGCGATTCGTTTCCGATGCACCTGAATTTCTGGACGTGTTGCTCCCGGCGAGTCTCTGATTTATCCGCGCCGCCGCTAGTAGCTAGTAGGTAGGTAGGTGGTAGGTAGTAGGTAGGTAGTAGGTTCGTTTAAGTCCAGTGCACCCCACCTCTCCTCCCTCTCTCCCAAGTCAATGAAAACGGAGCTGAAGTACCAGAACTCCACAGCAGTTCACACTGCGAGTAATGGATCTATCTTAAGCTCCGGAAGAAAAGCAGTGTGCATGCATGGGGGGTGCATGCATGGGGGGCCGGCGCGGCGTGTACCGCGGGGAGGGAGCGGGCCGCTGTAATGCCAGGTAGACGCCTGTCCCCCGCGGCCCGGTGGCGCTAATGCCGCGGCTCTCCGGGGCGCACGCCGGGCGGCTCGGATGTGGCTGCGGGAGGTCGGGGGGGAAAGCCCCGCTTCGCTCAGCTCCGTGTTACGCGGGGAGCCCGGCAGGAGCCGGCGGCCGGGCGGCTCTCCTGCCCCGACCGGAGTGTCGTTATCCACCGCGCCGCTTCCCGGTAATGACTGCGGCGTCTCCGGCCGAGCCGGGCTGCGGCTCATTCGGCCCCGGAAAGCCGGCACTGGGCCGCGCCGATCGCCGTACGCGGGGGTCCCGGGGGGTTTTCCTCCATGAAGTTTATGGTAAACTTCCACCTAAGTTAGCGCGGTGTGAGGAGCGGGTCTCGGCGGGGCGCCTGCGTCCGATTCGCGGTTCTGTTTGCGCATATGAAAGGGCGCAGCGCCCATCTGCAGCTACTTATCTTACATTGTGTGTCGAAGACCCGAATGTTCCAGTTCCCGGAACGTCATGTGGGATGTGTGAGCGGTACAGAAGTCCACCTGTCCACCACCCCCACCCAAATGATCTCTCGGGGGCAGGGATCATGTCAGATGCATGCTGGATGTCTGATTAAATGGTGCATGGCAGTCTCGTGTGCTGCACACCAGTAGTGCACCAGTACCTGGCTTGGTCCTGCCTGGCAAACAGGTGTCTGCATGCCGCCATGTCCATAATGGGCACATTTTTTTGATTTTCTAGTGTTAACTCGGAGCTCTGTGGTGCAGTATCTCAGCACTGTTGTCATGTTGAAAAGGTGTCCCTGTAATGACTAGCAGATCTATGATTAATGTTCAGGCTTACGAGTTTCTCGTTGTACATTAGTACTCCCCCCCCCCTCCTTGGCTGTGCCACTCGAACCTGTGACCTTTTGGTCGAAAGTCCCCATTCCTAATCAGCGTGCAGTCTGTTTCACATGTCTGTATAGAAGTGATGCTTGTGGTAAATACAGAATGGTCATTTCTTACCCTTCGAATTACTTGCAGGTTGGTGTGAGGTCCGTGCTGCACTCTTGGAGTGCACAGGTGTGAGATAAATGGCACTGAGCTTCATCAGACTATGTTTTGGTATGAGTTATGGCTGCAGCTAAAGCCTGCAGCGTTTAGCTCTGCGCGGTGTTTACTTGACAATGAGATGTGACAGATATACATCCCTCAAGAAGTACTTTTCCATAGCTCACGCCTTTAATTAGCAGGCTTTTTTTTTCTATCCACCTTGTAAAGATAAAGCCCTCCTAAATCATGGGGTCCCGAGAGAGTGGGGGAGTGAGGCCGTGATTCATTGGGCTCACCGCCATGGGGGGGCTGTTGTGCGGCCTGGCTTTTGCTCGCTCAGCAGAATCTCCCACTGTGGAAATGCACAGGTAACCACCTCGGCCGAGAATGTCGCCGCCGTCACCGGCGTGGCGAGGGGGAAGCCCTCTTATGTGGGTTTCATTGATTTCAGAGGGGAAAGTTTCTCTCTTCTACCTCTTGGTGGATTTTTTTAATGTAATACAAGTGCAAAGCAACACCTGAAAGTCCTGTTTTTTTTTTCTTTTTGAATGGGTGTAATTCCCTGTTTTTCTGGTGGATGCTGCTTTGGTGTTCAGAGTCGGTTACACAGATCAGACTTTATTTTGGCAGTTTTTTTTCTCCTTTTTTTGAGGGGGGTGTCCATATATGAATGTTTACTAGGAAACTTGTTAGGAACTGGATCTCTCTTCTGGGTTTTTACAGACAAATTCAGTTTTGGCCAGGCAGTCTGGTTTCCGGAGCCTTTTCTTAAGATTTGGATGTTCAGGGATACTGTGTGGTTATGTTGATGGATCTCTTTAGAATATTAATCTACTGCTAAATAATATGCTTTTTTTTAAGGAGCAGGTTTTGTGACAAAACTGTTGTATCTTTAGAACCAGACGCTTGTTTTCAGCAAGAACTTGCAAGTGCCTGTATAAATATCTGGTTGCACAAATGTGAACCTTGAGGCTTTGTTTGTGGTAAAGGGTTTTTACTATACAGATGGATCGTTAAAATATTGCTCATACCTTTTTTTTTTCCCTCCAAATCATTTGTAATTTAACACCAAAAACAGTTATGCAACTCGGGTCAGCATTTTGCCAATTGGTCTGGAATCAATTGTTTCGTTTGCATGACGTCTGGTCAGAGAGGTTGTTTTGCCTGAAAGTCAGTTACTCTGGGTGGTGAGTGAAAGAGTGAGCAAACAGCCAGATTTTGTCAATTTCAATTTTCTCCTGTAGCAATTGATTCATGGTGGGTGGGTGTCTTTAGCGAAGCAATGAGTTAGCAAAACATTTGTCACTTTAACTGTGAGAACAAGCTATTGTTTGTCATAAATGGTTTTTTAAATGTCCCTAGTAGTGGGAACATCATGCACATTTATGTGATCAAATTAAAAATGCACAAACTGGTTTAGGAATACAGAACCCCACTGATAAAGATGATGCCACAATCACTTTGGAAGGCAGCCTTATTTCCTCTGGATGTTGTGCAGCCTTGCTCATTGTGCCCTTGGAATTTCCGAAAAGAATTATATCCTCTGTGAGGAAAATATTAAGTCCTGCCACCGGTTGACAAGATGCGAAATATAGTTACTTCTCTTAAGTTCAGGTGCAGAGATTTATTCCCACCCTTTTGTAGTCTCTCTCGTTCTTTGGTATCATGCCTGCTGTAGGACAGTGCTATTGTCTATGGCAAGTTAGGAGTAGAATGTCTTCCAGATGGGCTGCTTAGATGCTACAAAATGATTAGACAATGGACTTCTCTTCCACGGTAAAGTCTGTCGTTTTGGTCTGATTTTTAATGGAAGCTTGTGAAGTTTTTAAGGTAGGTGTGTATGGTTTTCAGCTATACCCTGTAAGTGTAGGCTGTTTGATGTAAAAATACAATGAAACACAAACTGTGAATCATTTTCCCTCCTTTTGACTTAGTTTCATGAAAAACATCCATCTCTTAGTATATGAACAGTTGCACTGCATACAAAGTAAAAAAAATGTAATTTGAATTTAATTCTTACTGATCAACTTTTAGGTGCCCATTTAAAATAAAAGTAATGTTTACTGCAGTTTAATTGTGCACATTTTGTGTCAGTGTTTCTGCTGTCATCTCTTAATGCAACAGATCTTGCAAAAATTCTGGGAGTGTGTTGCATCCAGCTGTTACTAGTTGTGTGGAGCGAAGTTGCCATGACAACGCAGTTCTGCATGCTGGCTCAAGGTCGTTCATCCAGCAATGTTGAACCATGCTTGCACTTGACAGTGCCCACACGATGCACATGGAGGGAGGAAAAACAACTTCAAAGTGCCTACAAATCCCAGGCAGCTCTTTCTGGTTCAGCTTGGAGAATATGACCCCCCCCAAAAAAAAACAAACAAAAGAAAAATAGTCCCCTTCAGGGGCATGGTTATATGCCAGCTGCTGAAATATTTATCTCTGATAGTTACAGTGTCCTTAAAAACTCACCAAAGGTTGAGCTGTTTGTTTGCTTAGTTTATTAATTTTTTCGATTTCCTTCAGTTTGGAGAAACTTGAAGGCATTGCCTCACAGGAAAATGAAATACTGCCCAGAGAGTATGTTTGCAGAAAGCACAACTAGTACCCCCCCCCCCCACCCCCGTCTCATCTGGACAGTTTTTAAAGGATTCCAAAATGAGCCTTGATGGGAAGTAAGTTGGTATGTGGTCAAAGGCCCATAAATGTGTTGTTGAAATACTATACAAGGACACCGTGGCCTTGCTTTACGATGGTCTGAGTGTGAGTCGCGAAATGCGTGCACCTGAATGAGGTTGTGTGCGAGGGGCGTGCTGCTTTTACCTCCTCTCCATTGTGAAAGAGCGAGGCCCGTTTACATGCTCACGGATTTCTTTGGATCCCCCTTCTCGTGAAAAGATCGGCCCGGCGATAAACGTTACCAGATGCTTCCCCTTTGGAATGGCCCAAGCGAAGGCTTCAACTCTGCCTGAACTCTGCAGTTATGTGGCCACCTCATTTTGTTTTGGTGCCACGGCGCCCCTCCGTTCGGCGTGGGCACGTAGCCTGAGCAACTGGATTTCCGTAGGGTAGGGAGACCTGCCCCGTTTGGCCTGCTAACGGCTGGCACCTCTTCTGTGTTTATGACTTATTGTGAAGTTCAGTGTGTCATCTTGATGAGCTGAAAACGACTGTTTACTTGCCTCTTCTGCAATCAATTTTTTTCCCCTTCCCTGTTTGGGATACCCTTTCCAAAAGAGATTTTTATTTATTTTTTTATTTTATTTAAGTATTGTTGACTGATAATTGTCCAAAAGAACAATAACCGTGATTTCCTGAAACCTCATGTCAGGCTTTGGTGTGGTGTTGATCAAGCTGATACATATAGATTTTTCTCAGGTTTTAGATATTTCCAGGTGTTTTAAATTTCCATTATAAGATCTATCACCTTCCACTATGCTCATGTTGTTAGTATATAGTTTTAGAAGTGTATGAATGATATTCCTCTAACCATTGGTGAAATCGAAGTGTGCTCAAAGCGTTGTTGATTTTTTTTTTTTAATTTTTGTAATCTTTATGCATTAAATCCACATACATTGTTTAAAAGCACATAAAACTGATGTATAGATTGTTTTACGCCGCTATTGCCAAGTAAAGCATTAGTTGAGCTAAACATAAAATGTTGCTCAAACGCTCGCATGTTCCTCTGCAACATTGGCTACGTGTGATTCTCATTTGCTAAGTGTGGGATGAACAGTTTTTGATTGATAGAAAAAAGTAGGTTTCTGCCCATGCACTTGGAGTTTTTCAGTAGCTTCTTGGGAGCTCCTCGCTCACCTCGGAGGGAACGTTTTTTCAGTGCCAAGTAATAACACCCTTGGAAAAAATGAGTGAATGAGGCTGAAAAGCCTGCATCATTTTAGTGGTTTTCTGCTTTACAGTCAGTAGTGTTGCTGTAGGATGTCTTAACTATTGGAAAATAACTGATTGTTTTAACTGTCGGATAAGAAACGTTTAACAGTTAGCAGAAATCTCCTGGCTAAAAGGAATTACAGGAACTCTTGACTGGTTTTGTTGGTAATGCAGCGTCCCGTCTAGCGCTATTTAATATCTGCTTCTGCTACAGGATCCTCTGGAGCTGCAGTGACAGTCCTGCTGGTGGAAAGATTCAGCAACAAGCAATTTGCAATTAAAGTAATTTTCTTTGGGACGTAGCGCTTTTGGGACATTGGAGCGTGGGCTTCGTGCAGCTGGAGAATTTTTTTTATTCTTTCCAAGTGGTCATGAGAATTTTAGAAAATCAAATGGCTGAAGTATGATCAGCTTTTTTGGATGAATATAATACAAAGCATATCTCCGTCAGCCTGACAAGCCCGCGTGTGTTTTTTACGTGCGGGATCCGTGCATGTTGTTAAACCTGGGGGGTGTGGAGATTTTCCCTGAGGAAGACCATTAGCAACAATGGAGTAAAATAAGGGCTCCTTCTATAGTTTGGGTGATTCTGAGTCGGTCATTGGTGTGTTTTTGTTGTGTCCAGTATACGCCGTACTCTTAAATAACTGCATAATTTTTCCAGGTAAAGCCAAAGTGATATGCTGCCAGCTCCTCCCCACTTAACTTTTAATGAGATTAACACAACGAATCCCTTAATCGCTATAGCAGTGCCTCACTGAATCAGTTAATGGTGGTTTACCTGCCGTCCTTTTAGGGAAAGTGGTTGTGAATAAAGAAAGGTTTGTAATAAGATCATCTCAGTTTAATCAAGAAACGGTCAAAGATCTTCTGCGTTGGTTCGGATTAAAAGGCAGATAAGGTTGGTGACCCTCCCCACTGACAGTCAGATGCCTCGATTTTCCCACTGATGGCTCCACAGTCTCCTCTCCAGGAAGCAGAATCTTTGGCTGCCGGTCATGTTCGTCTGTGACTAACGTCGTTTTAGGATGCCTGTACTCCGCCCTGCTGATATACAAGCACTCTCGCAATAGCCCTTTGCAAGCCGTCCCTAAGCTCCAGTCCCAGTGTTTATCCGCCTTGCTTTTGGGCAAGAATCGAAAACCTTAGAATAAACATACCAGACTTGTCCAGATATAGGCTGTGTGTGTGTGTGTGTGTGTGTGTGGGGGGGGGGGGGGGGGGGGGGTAAAGCGTGAGAAATAATGATGTGGGCGCACCGATGTTATTTTTTAATGGGGTTGGTAGAGAATGCA
>JAODKN010000104.1:6768243-6790471 GCA_026774425.1 Petrocephalus zakoni | reverse complement strand
GCCCCGGGGGGGTTGCGTTGCACGCCTAATCACAGGGTTTTTTTTTAACGTGCCCGGGCACCCGCTAATTTGCATGACTTTATAATGGTAATTTTATCCCCCCCCCCCCCCCCAAAAGAACGTGATGCAGGCTGAAAATAAGGAGCAAGGCTGGGTTATCAAAACAAGGCCCCAGCTTTCATTATTCCACCACTCTGGGCTGAGGAGCAAGGGGGTGGGCGTCTGCGGGCGAGCCCTCTGGCCGAGCGGCCTGTCTGCCCTGCCGGGGTGACGGGGGGGGCCCTTCCACTGGCAGAGCAGCGGCCCGTCTGCCCGCCCGGGGTGACAGGGGGGGCCCTTCCACAGGCAGAGCAGCGGCCTGTCTGCCCTGCCGGGGTGACAGGGGGGGCCCTTCCACAGGCAGAGCAGCGGCCTGTCTGCCCTGGCGGGGTGACAGGGGGGGCCCTTCCACCGGCAGAGCAGCGGTGCGACGGCGGGCTCTCCACACACACACAGCATAATAAGTGAGGGTAATTGGCAGAGGATTATCCCCCGTAGAACGTGGCTGTGGCATAATGAACGGCTGCCGCTCTTCAGACTCAATTAAAAGGAAGGTGTCAGATGTCTACTGTAAAGTGCTCTAAGCAGCTAGGCCTCCTCTTCACCCCCCACTCTGGTGCAGAGCAGTTTTCTGGTGTTTATGCATATTTATAGCTGGGAATTGTTTCTGTTTACTGAAATGCGGGATGTTGTGCTGTTCTATCTGGGGGTGCTTTCGCATCTGCGGCCGTTCCCTGCGTCCCGCTGCTTCTAGAATCCTGTCTCACTTGGCAGGAATGCGCCAGAAATGGACGCGGCGTTGGGTGGCACGCTGGCGGCACGCGGTGTGCGTGCGCACGTATTTATTTATGTAGGGCACTGCGCTGTCGCTGGTGGCGCTTTACCCCTGGCTCCGCCCACTCACCTCTTGATTGACGGGACTCTCGTGTTCCTAATTAACATCAGCAGCTTCTTGACAAGGGGGGGGGGGGATGTGGGGAAGGTTGGTGGTTGGAGCTAATGTATTTCTCCAAAGTTATTTTTAAATATAATTATCATCTGCGAAAGGAATTGATCAGGATTCTTATTGCTGTTATTCCATCCATTATCCGTACTGTATGTAGGACAGGGTCAGAGGGGATGGTAGAGGAAGAGCAAGGTGGCGATGCCAGCTCACCTAAATGCAGAGATGTGTCCGAAGACTTGGGGGAGAGCGCACATAACATGGGAGAGGCTTGGAATCTCGTCACATGCAGGGTGCTGGTGGGTTCCCTAAAACCATCTCTGGTGGCGTGAGACAGTGCTACCTACTGTGCCGCCATGCATTCATTAATGATTTACGTATTGTTTTGTTTGTTTGGTTTATTTGTTTGTTGGTTGTTTTGTTTGTTTTTGTTTGGTTTGTTTGCTGCAGAGCCCAGTGAAACACTATAGGTGTGACATCACTGGCTGGGTGAGTTTTCGTTCTTGGCTCCGGCCTCATCGTGCCCTAATTGAATGATTTCATCTATTGAGGTGTAAGAGCCCAGCTGTGACTTGTCAATAGTCCTCATTGTTGGAGATCCTGCTGAGGGTGGCGGAATGGACGGGGGGGTGGCTGAGGAGCTCTTTAGACAAACAGCCTTGTTTCTCCTGTCCGCAGGTTTGTTTTTTGCCTGCCTCAGATAGCGAGTGCCCGTGCCGGTCCGCCTGTGGTGCGTGATTATTGACTTTCCTGCCTTGTGGAAAGCGCAGTTGCATATGCGAGACGAGAGGTGACCCATTTCCCTGGGGCTTTTGCTTGCCGGATAGTCATTTGTTCTCCATAGCCTGCTCTCGTACTGCAGTGGCTTGATTTCTGTGCACCAAAATATCTAGAGTCTAAGAAATGTGCATTTTCTTTCCTTGTGTGTGTTCCATCCATAATTCTGTGCGTGTGTGTCGTGTCTTAATGTTCATATTAATCACCCATGGATTTGCTGTGGGGTTGGTCAGATGATTCAGATGGTGGCACACATCTACAGAAAAAGAATGACTCCTCAGTTATCGGTAGCCCCTGACCCACTATCAGTGAATCGCTAATTCCTATAATTTTTCATTCCCTCCAGTTTGTCGTGCTTTTCAAATAAGGCCACATCCTCAATGTCACACTAGTACAAACAAAAACGGAGCTGGGCGAATCTGGCAGAAAGGGGTCCAATTTGAACTTTTAACACCAAGCTTTCTCTCTAATTGGAAAATTGGGTCCCTCTGTCTTTTAAAGCAAATTAAATGTAATGCGATCCATGGTTATTGAACTCTTATTTGATGTCATTGTACATCTCAACTCGGTCTGTAGATTAGGCTAGCTAATTAAGGGAAATGGAAAATCGCACATACTTAATGAGACATTTCTCTGGCTGCCGGGCCTGGGTGCTTTTTCTCTGCCCTAGGGTCACAATGTGAGTGTGGAGAACACTATGCTGACCCTCGCTCTTCTTTTCATCTTGTGGTCAGTCAGAAGAGCCACCTGAGCAGTCTGTTTATTTATTTGTTTATTTTTGCCCTGCAGGGGCCCAGACAGGATTCACCCAGTGGTTCTCATGCATGATCGACGAGGCGCTTCTAAGATCAACAAGTTTTGCACGATGGGAAACCTGATATTTAGCTACACGGCGCGTTTTTGAGGAAGTCATCATAATTTAACTCGGCTTAGTTTCGCGTCAATGGAGGCTGAGGCTGGTTAATCAGGCTCTTGCTTATTATTTAGTTAATTCAGCAAAAGCTGTGGCAACTAACCACATCGTTTGGCGTGGTTACTTTAGTGTTTACACATAGACCCTTCTGGTCAGCGGTTTGTAAATAAATCTGCCCTTGCATTTGCGGTTTTTACTCCAAACAGTTCCTAGTGTCAAAACTGCTAAGCTAGATTTGCGCAATGCAGGGTAATGTACTTTAAATAGATGTGTGAATTTATTGCACATAGGAATTAGTGGTGACTTTGCTACTTTTGAGTGGTACGTAGTAGCTGACTTTGTCTGAGACACTTCTGCACAAACCGTGAGCCTCGGACAATCGATCAGGAGACTGCACCTCGTTTTATAAACGGAGCTGTACGCCTCTCCTCTTCTGCAGTGATAAGTCATAAGACCTGCGCACTAGAGTGTAAATAATTATTTTAAAGGCATCCATACTGTTCTTCCAGTGTTGTCTCGTGTGTAGCCTGTATAAACTATATACATTTGTGCGACTCTTAACGGCCAACTGCATATATGTACAAGGCCCCATAAGGTTAAAACAGAGTTGAAAAGTCCTGATCGGCTAATGGAACCCAGCAGAAATTATATATCGTGCACCTTGTGTAGCTAGTGTAAACAAAGCGATTGTGCTGTCAGCAATATAAAGGTACAGTATACATCTAACTTACGGTACACATAGACTTATTAACGCTATGAAGTATTATCTTATGCATCTATGTATTTACCGGTACTTAAATTTTTAGAATTTTAATGTATATTCATGGCTATGGTGTTTCATGGCTATTTCGACAGTACATGTACAGTAGAGGTGCAGTTTATATACAGTGTATATGATGTTCACATAGTGTCCAAGTCCCCTAACGTCCTGTTGGACAGAATGTAACCCAGAAGTAGGGCTGAACGATTTTAAGAAAATATCGAACCGCAATTTATCTGACACACACTGCGATTTGCAATTTGATTTTTTTTTTTAAAACTCAGTATTCACTATGTGTATAAAAACTTTAACTGAGCACAACTGTACATTGAAATCTGAACGAATTGAATCCAAAATATTTATTTTAACAAACATTATATAGGACATACACCTATTAAAGCACAGAGCAATTCTCTAGCAAACCGAACATGGTAAAGTGATTGTATTTTTACATGCGCATTTTAAGTACTGCTTTTTTACCCGTAGTAAAGTGCTACCGGAAAGTCCCATGTACACAAGAGTCAAATTAGCAGAGAACAGCGACACATAAAAATGTCCCAAATATCACAAAAGCCACGACTGTGTTAAGTTAAATAAAGTATTGAAAATAAAACAATTCCAGTAATAAAAACATTAGCGGCTAATGCTGCTTGTACACCTAATAATAGGACCTTTCTGTAAACGGTCTCTGACCGATACTGCTCAGCAGTGGAACCAATATTTTTTTGCACTGTGAATGTAACGTTTTTCTGTTGTTTGTGGGCGTATACGCAGTCACTTTGGGCGAGGAGCATGGCACTTCTGATTGGTTAGACTGTCACACAAGGAAGATGGCAAGAATTTGTAAAACTCTTCTCACAACAGTTTTAAACCCTGGGTCAGATAATGCGTATCCTAAATCACAGCCTTTGTGATTTGCTAATTTCATAATCATAATTGTGATTATGATTTTGAAATCGATAAATCGTTCAGGCCTACCCAGAAGTTAAGTGGCTTATACCTGTATTGTGGAACTTGTACGCCATACTGACACTTAACCCATTAGTGTGATAACTCAAATAGTATTTGATGGATCTTTTTTTTTGTATTTGCGCATGTGGAAATTTTGAGACAAATCACAGCAGAAGTGAAGCAGTGCTGCATGATGAGAGCAATGGGAAGGGCAGCCTCAGACCCATGATCTCGTTAGTGCCATAACTCAAAGTTTGTCTCAGATCTTGAACTTCACAGGAACTTTGTGTAGTGGCTTCACTTTAAGACGAATTGCACTGAAGCTGAAGAACCGCCACTTGGTTACAGCTAAGGGAAGCGTAACTGCAGAAGACCCTTGATATTGTGAACATAGTGACTCTAAAAACGTTACTCTGCGGTGGATATTTTTCAAAATTCCCAGGAACTTTGTGCAGGTGATGAGCTGGGACATTTCATCTCGAGTCAAATTGCACCAAAACTGAAGCAGCGGCACATGAAAGGACAGCCACAGATGCAGATCTGGTGAACCAGATTACCCTGAGACATGCAAAAAGAGCAAGATTTTTTTTGGAGAGGTGTGGAGAGTGTGTAGGGGGGCTGTGGATTGTAGGGTTTGGTGCGTGTGGAAGGAGTATGGATTAGGTGAGGGTGGGGGGCGGGGTTGATGGGATTTCTGGGGAATACATTACTGTCGTTCTGTCAGCATCTAGTTCTAAAGACATCACACACTGTAAGCTAGCAGGTTGAGGTTTTCCACCTAAGTGGATATGATGGATCGTTAACCCTGTGTTCAGCCAGCTGTGGCATGACAGTACCTTGCTAAACTGTGCAGATGCATACAGCAAACCTGGTGTGGCCTTAATATGGCAAATCCCAATTTTAAGGTTTATTTGGGAAGAGAGGACCTCCTTCTTTTTGGGACTTGTTGGGACTGCTTGTCTGTCCAAAGGTGAGAAGCCAGAATCGGCCAAATAAAAAAGCCTTTCTTGGATGACAGAGGTGGGAAGAACACAGAAAAGCAGATGCACCCAGTAATGTCTTTATTCTGCCCTGTGTGTCATGAATTTACAACTATCAACAAAAGTCAAACGCCATCACAACTTCCTCCATACCCATTTCCTGCAGCCAGCCCTCGTGAGGCGTTTGATAAGGGCAACGCCATCCTCGCTAATGGGGTTTGTCATGGGTCATGGCTTATCGTCAGTGCCCTAATAAACCGGGGCAGAGCCAAGTCCGTTCCACATGCATCGAACCCACCGCACCTGCTGCGGGAAAAGACGCCGTCCGTTTGCTGGACAGGAAAAGATACCTGCGAACGTGGAATACTTTTAATGAAAGGAGCTATGGAATGTCATAAATCTGCATCAATGGCACTCAAATCATCCAGATGTCGTATTTCCCCAGGTGCTGATATGTGTTCGAGATGAGTGGCATGGGGGATAACTCCTTGGAGCCACTGTGCTCCGATCGAAAACGCAAACTCTCTTCCTGTGAAACGCCTGGCTTGGGGTGAGTGGCAAGCTGGGTCTAGCATATCTGAATGTCTTAATTTTGACATTGATATGTTAAAGAATAATAAGTTATATGTACAGATATGGGTATTCTATGACAAACTTTCCATATCAAAATAAATATTTGATTTTTTTTTTCTATGGCATATTTACTGTTTCCCTTTAATTGGTAGGTTGATTTAAGCCTTAATGAAAATTTTAACACCTCGTTGTTAAGAATTCAGTAGGTTTCCAAGAGCCTCTTAGGGTTGTCATGGTGACACACTCACTCATCACGATGGCACCCTCTCCAGGTGTGACAAGAGACGGCGGGAGCAGGAGAGCAAGTACATAGAGGAGCTGGCCGAGCTGATCTCGGCCAACCTGAGCGACATCGACAACTTCAACGTCAAGCCAGACAAATGTGCCATTCTGAAGGAGACTGTCCGGCAGATCAGGCAAATAAAGGAGCAGGGTACGGATTCCCCGCCCTCCATTGCACTGTGGCATTTTTTTGTATGCATCTATATGGTGTTTGGTGGATTTCACAAGGTCTATAGATGTGGCCATTCAGTCACGTATACAGCAGCAGAATCATAGATTTGCAGTGCCTAAGCTTTGTTTATTTTTTCTGTCACTGCCTTTAGATATAAAGTATACAGTTTAGTGTCAGTGGGGAAGGTGAGATTTATTATTTTCATTTTTCTTTTCGATTATGCCTATGACTGTAGGGGAGAGAATAGCCTGGCCCATTTTTCAAAGGGATCGGCACATTTTTAAGAACTATAGATCTTACCGAATGCATAAACACTCTGGGTGTTATCGCCGAGGCTAACTCAGGTAGCGGGACTTTGGAAACGACGACAGTTCTCAGAATCTTTGCTATCTCAATAGGAAAAGGAAGGGGTATAGCTCTCTCAGTCTGTGCAGAGATGTTACCATAGTTACAGGAAGTGAATAATGAAATGGCACGCACAGACACACACATAGTCTCCCCCCTTTGTTACTCCCTGTCAATGTTTCTCCTCCTGTGATTTTTTTTCCTTACACCACACTTTCTTTCCAAGTAAAAATGCATTTTGAAGCTTTCTAAGTGCAGTGCTAACCTCTGCAGAACACTTTCAGAAAAGCCTCGAAATTTCATGTCCATATCTTGTCTATTTATTTTTTTTTTTTTAACCTCATTACCAGCATTACCGGCATTAAAAAAAAAAAAAAAAAGTTCCCAGGATCATGTAGTATAATTTCTGAAGTTTTTGCAGAGCTAGGGGGCGGGTATTCCTCAGCTCCTTGTGAGCTTGCAGACTTTGACCTGTGTTAACCCTATCCTTGAGCTGGGTTGGGTATTATTAGTTGAAAACCTTGCTTGGTTTGCTCCCCGGTTGAGAACTGAATCATACTTCCCCCTGGTGGTTGAATGTTCTAACTGAAAACTAATTACAGTCATCAAAAGGTTCTTTTCCGAAGCACAGTCTAGTTAAGAGATGGAAAATTCTGATGATGGTCATAACTCGCCAAATCTCAAATGAGATCAGATTTACTGTTTTCATTAACTATGTATTCTGCAAAAGATCTTGGGGTCCTTCCAGGCTATGCCAATGAAAATAATATCAATAAGATCAATAGGGAGAAACGCAGAACTGTTTGATAGCAAAAGAAGTTTTTTTTTTTTTTTTCCGGGACGATGATTTAAGAGAAACGTTTTTTTTTTTTTTGTGTCAGTGAAATTTTCATATTTTGTTCACTTAACATATAATGGTTCCTGGGTAACACAGGTTTGATTACTACATTAGTTAAAATTATAATAAGAATACTGGAAAAAATAACAACTAATAATAATAATAATGAATACATGTGTTGTAGTAGTAGCCATATGTATTCGTATAATGTGCCCAGGGATATTCGCAGGAGTGCCTTGCTATATGTCTGGTTTTGAAAAATGGGCAGGGCAGAGAGGTTGCGGTCTTGTCCCATAATTACTGTCGGGAGCTTTGACATGACCCGCATCTCCAATCTGTCTCCAGGGAAGGCGTCCTGCGATGATGATGTTCAGAAGGCGGATGTGTCCTCCACAGGCCAGGGGGTCATTGACAAGGACCATCTGGGGCCACTTCTACTGCAGGTGAGCTGGAGGACAGGGGGCAGGGGCCAGCAGCGGAACACAAACGCAGCACCTTGATTGGCCGCTTGATTAATGGGGCGGAGCTCTCAGGACATTAATCATAGGCAGCCACTGTTTCAGTATCTAAAGTAGCTGATGTAGGTGCCCGGTGAAGCGTAGCGGTAGGCCTGTGTCCCTTCCTCTGCCCATGCTCTGTTCCACCTCATGTGTCTCCTTTTTCAGGCTTGACCCCATCCCCTCCTCTCACAGTCATGTTCTTGCGCTATGTATTAACCACCCTCTCCATTCTAAGGCCCTGGACGGCTTCCTGTTCGTGGTCAGCCGCGAGGGCAACATCGTGTTCGTGTCAGACAACGTGACCCAGTACCTGCAATATAAGCAGGAAGAGCTGGTCAACACGAGTGTGTACGCCATCCTTCACGAGGAGGACCGTGAGGAGTTCCACAAAAACCTGCCTAAGTCCAACAGTAAGCACGCAGCAGAGCAGCACCGCGCTCACACATGCACGCCACCCACACTGCACTTGTGTGATACCAGGGAGCACAGGGGGGGTGCCCGGTACTTAAGTAAGTGGTGGTAATGCCACCTGTTCTATAAATTAAAGACATAGTTCCTCTACATCCTGTGCTCATAATGGGAGATGCTTACCGACGCCAGCTAGGAATCCAAAACCCAACACAGTAGATCTTGTTTTGTCATCTGAGCTTTCAACAGAACAGCGTGGGTTTTGACAACAGAAGGTTTTCCTGTGGATGTGTTCCGTGTTCACTGGTGTGCCTGCCTCCAGTGCGTTTCATAATGAAAGGCAAACTCAGATCCAGCATCAGTTACCGATTCAGGGGGAGAACTTGATGTGTTTACTGGAAATGTGCAATTCTACCTGACTCTGGCTGTTTAATTATAGAATCCTGAAGGGAAAATGTTTACAGCCCATTATATTGCTTTTGGCATATGCTGGGAAAACATTTAAATATATAAAACTAATTTTCAGTAGCGATTAAAGTTCACTCCCGTGCCGTTTTCTTCTGTGTGTTTGGGAATTTCCCCTTTTGAAGGTTTATATTCGTATTCAGCAGACTGAACAGGTAGAACAAAGGATGTGGTCTCCACGATGGGAAATAAACTCCTATGTTTTTCGCATTAAGTACAGATCCACTTGTGAGTATTTCCCCACACCTTGGTAACTTAGACCCTAAATCTTCTGTTTGTCTGCGTCTGCACAGTGAACGGCGTGTCCTGGGGCAGTGAGGCTCCCCGACAGAAAAGCCATACCTTCAATTGCCGCATGCTGGTGAAGTTCTGCCACAACCCTGCTGAGGAAGGGCCCGTCAACCCCCGATATGAGACCATGCAGTGCTTTGCACTAACCCAGCCAAAGGCCATGATGGAGGAGGGTGATGGTATGACCACGTCTTGGGGGGAACCTCTGTTGGAACGTCGTCTTAAATAATAAGTTTTATTTATATAGCACCTTTCATACACTCAAGGACACTTTATAAAAGCACATTTAACAAGGCAGGCAAGTTACAAACAAGATGGATAATATTCATTGAATAGATATGTTTTTAACAGGAGCTTAAAATGGATAACAGATCTTTCCTTACGGAGACTATGAGGAAGAGCATTCCGATGTTTAGAAGCTGTTATATTAAATGCTCTGCCACCCATAGTTGATAACCTGTGCTTGGGTACAGTGAGTAAGTCTGCATCTGATGATCTTAACGTACGGGCAGGAGTGTACTCAGATAGTGAGGGGCTAAACCATGAAGGGCTTACAAGGTGATGAGGATAACTTTATATTTGATTCTTGAAGAGACTAGCAACCAATGTAAATCACGGAGGACAGGAGTAATGTGAGCAGATTTTTTTTTGTGTGCGTAAGTAGACGTGCAGCAGAGTTTTGAACATACTGTAATCTATTGATATATTTGTTAGGGAGACCATAAAATAATGCGTTACAATAGTCCAGATGGGTAGTGATGAAAGCATGAATTAGTGTTTCAGTATCTTTCACACTGAGGGAAGAATGCAAACGAGTATGTTAAGTAGATGAAAAAATGCTGTCTGTATTAGTAAGCTGATGTGTTGTTGGAATGTAAGAAACTGATCAAAAATGACACCCAGATTATGGACTGATGTTGAGGGCTCCACTAGGATCCCATCAACATCAAATTTGAACCCATGGAGGGTAGAGAGGCCAATTTTAGTACCCACCAATAGGATTTAGTTTTTTTCAGGGTTGAGCAGTAAAAAGTTCATCATCATCCAGTGTTTGATTTCACTAATGTAGTTAGTCAGCAAGGCTGGGGATGATGATGCAGTTAGAACACTTATATACACCTGTATGTCATCAGCATAGCAGTGGTAGCTGAGACCATACCGACGGATAATTAGACCTAATGGGAGCATGTAGATATTGAACAGAATAGGACCCAGAACTGACCCTTGGGGGACACCTTGTGTGAGCGAAGTAGTGGCGGATTTATGTTTCCTAATGGAGACATAATACTATCAATCACTGATGTCAGATTCAAACCAAGAAAGAGCAGCACCAGATACACCAATACTTGCAAGTTGGGACAGCAAGATATTATGGTTAACTGTATCAAATGCTGCGGTTAAGTCGAGAAGAACTAGGATAGTTAACGTGATGTGAAGCAGCATTGCGTCATTGTTTCTAACTCTTGTCTGCAGACCTCCAGTCGTGTATGATCTGTGTGGCCCGGCGGATGACTGCTGTTGAACGGACAGAGGTCTTCAACACTAGACATGAGCTTTCGGGTAAGGCATGGGGTGGAAGGAAATTGTGAAGTGACAGTGAATGTTGTAGACTAGCTGAATGCTGAACTGTGTTTTACTTTTTCTTTGGCACCGGGAACAGGCAAGCTGATCCAGATCGACCAAAGCTCCCTGCGCGTATCCATGCGGCCTGGTTGGGAAGACCTCCTGCGCAGGTGTATTCAGATGTTCATACAGCACAGTGAAGGCCAGCCCTGGTCTCATAAGCGCCACTACCACGAAGGTATAGAAATGCTACATGGTCATGGCATGTTGCTGTGTGGATGTCTCGGTGTTGACATTTAGTCTTCTGTATCCACAGCCTTTGTGCACGGGCATGCCGAGACCCCCCTGTATCGCTTCTCGCTGTCCGATGGCACCCCAGTCACGGCACAGACCAAGAGCAAACTATACCGCCACCCCATGACCAATGAGCCGCAGGGCTTCTTGTCCACACACTTGCTGCAGAGGTGAGATTCTGATGGCCGCTGTTCCCTGGGTAGCTTGCCTCTGCTGTTACTTAATGACATAATACCGAGCCATTAAAGCCAAGGTTGTGTTTGCTCCAATCGATTTTCCCACTTTCAGGGAGCAGAATGGATACCGCAGCGCCCAGGGCAGCATGAGGCCGCAGGGCATGGGGAACGTGAACCCCAGCACTCAAATGAACATGCCACCCGGTGGGGTGATGGGTATGAACAGGGGCTACGGCATGAATGAACAGGCTCAAATGGGGCAGATGGGTGGCCACATGTATGGCAGCGCCAACCGGATGATGAACCAAATCAAGATGAATCAAATGAACCATCCAGGTCCTGCTATGCAGCAACAGCAGCCCCCATACCAGGGTGGGGCCTACGGGCTGGGCATGAACGGCACATCTCAAGGCAGCCCAAGCATGAACATGTCCCAGCAAAATCTCATGATGTCGCCCAGGACTCGTGGAAGCCCCAAAATGGGTGCCAGTCAGTTTTCTCCAGGAGGTATGTGTCAGACAAAACAAATTTTCTTGTGGTGCTTAAGCTGATCGATTCATTTTTTTTTTTTCCCAAGCATATAGAACTGTGACTCATGTTATGGTGCTAACTTCTGCTGCAGGAATGCATTCTCCGATGGGCCCGGGCAGTGCTGGGATGGCAGGGGGCTCTGGTGGCTCTGCAGGAAACGGCTCCTATTCCAGCAGCTCCCTCAATGCACTGCAAGCCATAAGTGAGGGAGTTGGCAACCCCCTGTCCTCCACTCTGGCCTCGCCAGCCCACAAACCAGACAACTCTCAAAGCATAAACTCTTCGCAGCCGCAACCCCCACAAATGGCGGCATGTAAAACCAGCCACGGGGGCTCTAGCAGCCCGGCGGGCGTGTTCAGTGGTGTAGGAGATCAGCACGCTATCCAACACTTGCACCATCAACACCACATTCAGATGGGTGACGGTAGTTCAGAGCGGCCGGACAGTCAGGCTGGGCCGCATGCCACTAAGGAGGTCGGGGAGGCCGGTTCCGGCAGCAGTGAACACCGGCATGTTCCCGACGGCAAGGGCCACAAGAAGCTGCTTCAGCTTCTCACCTCCCCAACCGAGGAGCTCAGCCTGAATGTCTCTGGCAGTCATCCTAACCTGCCACATGGTGCGGCCACACCGCCTGGAATAGATGCTAAAGATCCCATCGGCTGCGTCACCAGCCCTTCGTCAACAAGTGTCTCCTCTTCCTCTGGAGCTACGGGGCAGGCGCTGGCTGCTGCCCATTACACTGCCTCACTGCAGGAAAAACACAAAATCCTCCATAAACTGTTGCAGAATGGCAACACTCCGGACGAGGTGGCTAAGATAACGGCAGAGGCTACGGGGAAGGCGCTGACCGGCCAGGAGGCTGGGATGGTGGAGCTAGCTGGCAGTGCGGGGCCCCCTCCAGCTGGCACAGGTGAGATGAAACAAGAGCAGCAAAGCCCCAAGAAAGAGAAGAATCATGCCCTGCTGCACTACCTCCTCAACAAAGATGAATCCAAAGAGCCTGTTGACATCAAACCAAAGTTGGAAGAGGTGGAGGGTAAGAATGGGCAAGGAGCCTGCAGCAGCTCTGGAATCATGGCCTCCACCTCTGAAAACATGGACAAGATCAAGATTGAGCCCCCTGATGAGGTAACAGTTGCACTTGTAATACCACTCAAAGGTCACGAGAACCATCTTTTAGATAGATTCAAGCACTTTGTTGTAATTGTGTAACGCAACGATATTACGTTTATGACAACCCCAAAGGTGTATTAATAAATACAAAATGGAAGCTAAAAATGATATGATAGTACAGATGTTAGCTGGTATGAAGATTATAAATATTGAATGAATTTCACCAGTGAATCCATACTTTTTGTGTGAGAGGGAACGTTTCTGTCATCGTACTCAGCTGGAGGCCATCTTTGGAGGTTTGAAGAACTCTGGCCCAAGTTTGTACCCAGAATCTGCAGTTGGAGGCGGAAATGATGGTGGCAGCAAGCAGCAGAACTGCCCCGATGACAGCGCAAAGGGTAACATTCTCCTGCATGTCTATCTTTCTTCAAGTTATCTCTGCATGTGTCAGCACCCTCACAGCCACTGAGTGCTACGCTCGTCATCTTCCAGGTGTCAGGAGTCCAGGCATGGCATCTGTATCTCGTGGCCCATTCCAAAGGGCCGTATCTGTGGATGGAAAGCCGCCCTCTGGGATGGCTGCAGCTGGACGACGGAGCGCCCCCACCAACATGCTCGTCAAACAGGAGAGCATGGAGGGTCAGCGCATGATGGGAACATCAGAAACCTTCTCAGGAAACATGGGTACGTGTCCTCAAGGCACCGGGCAAGTTATTCTCTAACGTCCGGGCCCCAACTGAAACAATCTTGGCGATGTGTAATCGGTTCTGCTATGTTTATTTTTAGGAGTGATGAACAGGGGGGTGGGCATTTCCCAGCGCTCACCAGTGGGAGGCTCAGCAGAATGGGGAATGCCGAATTCTGGCACCAGTCCTGTAGGATCAGCTGTGCATCCTTCCATGCTTCGCCCAGGCATGGATTACAGTAACAAGAACATGATGGGAGATCACTTGGTCAGCCGCTCCAACAGTATTCCAGGCAGCAGACCAATGGTGCAGCAGCAACTACTGGAAATGGGTACAGTAGTAAAGACTGTGTGTATGATGTGACTATATTGTGTGAACTTACATCTGAGACTTATTAAAACTCAATGTTCTATAGGACCAAATGACATGAACATGGGTATGAGTCCCTTCAATCAACAGGCACCACCCAATCAGTCCCCATCCTGGCCAGACAGTATGATGGGAATGGACAACCAAAACAGGTAAAACTCACTTTGTGCCAAAGATTTTACTAGACGGGTTATAACTAGTGCCCCATGTTCCTTGTGTTCATTGGTATTCGTGTCAAAAAGAATTACAATGTAGTGCCAAGTTGGTATCAGCTTGGCAACTTTCCCGTTCACCTTCTCCAAACCTTATTGCGATCTCGATGCACTGGGTATACTCAAAATGCACCCAAAATTAGACCACTTTATTCTGGTCATTTCCACTCTGAGTGAAAGTTCAGCTTTCTGTTGGTCAGGAATCCACTTGTTTGTTTGATATCCTGGTATCCTTTGAAGTGTTTTCTGACACCAAAGTCCAAAGGTGTCGGTACTCTGCCTGCCCTGCTCCCTCATAGTCCAGCCTTCACATCCATAAAGGGTAATAGGGGAAAAAAAACACTGAGCAATTCTGTTTGTTCTTGGAGATATGTCAGTACTTTTGAAGATGTATTTTTCTCCCCCAAATCCTTTATCATAGCTCTGCCAAGTGTCAGTCTCTCAGGCCAAAGGTGTCTAACCTCAGTGTCTTCACCATCAGCATTAGTCTGCTGCCAGTCCTGTGGATCTCACCTTTGTTTTCATCACACTTGGTCGTCATGCCATTGTTTTACTCTTTTAAAACTCTCCTTATCCGTGTCTTCAGCTGTCCTTCATTTTCTGTGATAAGTATCACAGTCTATCAAAGGTCCTCAGTCTATCAAAGGTGGTGGACGTTTCTTGCTCAAACTTTGAGTCCACATTTGTCATCATCCATTCCAGCTTCTCTTATCTATATTTAATACCAGCTGAACAGACGTGGTTGATGCTGTGCTACCTTATCTAACTCCTCCAATTTTGGAATCTCTCAACTGCTTCATATTCTGTCCTTACTGTGGCTACATTAGTGTAGAGATCCTGTGTGGTTTACTGGGTTAGGATGCCATGACTGGAAGGTCACCAGTTCAAGTCATGAGGTCGGCAAAGTGATGCTGGGCTCTTGAGCTTGGCCCTTATCCTCCAGTTGCGCCAGGGACCCTTCTCAAATTACATGTGGCTGTGGAAGAAAGCACAAATTAAAGAAATTCTTCATTAGGAGAGTAAAAATACACTGGTACACTTTTTTCCTGAGAACATTCCATAGTTTGACATGGCCAACAGAAATCAAAGGCTTTGTTGTAATGAATCAAGCACAAATTAGGCTCCTTCTCATATTATTATAGATGTTTAGATAATCCTTTGTATTTTGGCAGTGTCTCCTTTTTTTCCTCAACCTTTCCTGAATTAAGACAGTTCTCCAGCTTGTGGGAGTTTTACTTGCACAAACATGTTCTTAGGGCAGAACAAAAAAAGAGAGAGAGAACCATTCAGACTAGAGGAGGTGGGACCAAGACATCTGAGGTTGGTCTGATGCAGGATCTGATTGGTTACCTCTCTGAACCAATCATTTTTCATTCTGCCCTCAGCACATGTTTGTGTAAGTAAAACTCGTATGAGCAGTTCTTTCCACACAGAACTGTAATCCATTGATTAATCATACACACTGTAATCATACTGGCACATAATAAGAGGGAAATTCTATGATAGTTTGCACGCCATCAGATCTCTACTTTGATATTAGAAGATAATTATAGTGCCAGCTGTAGTGGAGATTTAGATAAACCTCCATCATGACACTGTTAATCTGTCTGATTTGAGTTACCCACCTCCATCTTCAAGTAAATTTTAAACTGAGGTGCATTTCAGGCGCCATGACGGGAGCTCCCTGGATGACCTGCTGGCTCCACCTTCCACCAGCGAGGGGCAGAATGATGAAAGAGCCCTTCTGGACCAGCTGGACTCCTTGCTAAACAACACTGACGTGAATTCGCTGGAGGAGATAGATCGAGCGCTGGGCATTCCAGATCTCGTCAGCCAGGTCAGGATTACAGGAGGAGAAGAGCAGTGGTGCACAGATCAGTGCCTGAAAAGGCTTTTGGAGTAGCTGCGTGTTTGGTAACTTTTTAAGGTGTATGAGAGCAGAAAATTCAATGCTTATTTCATTTCTAACTACACTAATACAGGGTCAGGGTGGAGATCAGGCCGCAGAAGGCTTCCCTGGACAGGAACCCCCTATGGTCATGGACCAGAAGCCCATGCTGAACCAGGGCTACCCCGGAGCTCCTGGTATGTCCATGCAGTCCCCTTACAATGCAACCCAGGGCCAGCCAGCCGGGTTCAACCCCATGATGAACCAGATGGGCCAGCAGAGCGGCTTCTCTGTGCCGGGCATGCACCCCCGTGGCAGCATGATGAGGCCCCGCATGATGACTGCCACCAAACCCCTGCGGCTGCAGTTACAGCAGAGGCTGCAAGGACAGCAGGTACCTCGGTCTGTCCGACCTTCCTACATACCAGCGAAATCTGGCGTGCCATCTCTGGCTGTCAGCCACCTGTATGACACCATGTTAGCCTTTGAGGAGCCTCTGGAAAAAACATCAGAGAAATTAGTCATTTATATAATAAAACAAATGGGTATCTTGCTCAATTTTGGAATCATTATGCATTATTCTGTGAATTTAAGGTGTGTTTTACATGCCCCAAGCAGTTTATGAACCAGAATCGCATGGGGATGAAGATGGAGACCCCAGCAGGTGGGAATCCTGCACTACGCCCTGGCATGCAGCCTCAGCCCGGCATGCAGCCTGGTGGACAGGTACAGCCAAACATCAGAATGCGCCGCAGTGGCCCCTTCGCCTGCAGCGCCCCCTCTGGCGGGTTCTGATCATCACCGCTTGGCGTTTCCTCACAGGCCGGGTTCCTGAACGCACAGATGGTGGCGCAGAGGAACAGGGAGATCATGACCCTGCAGCTGCAACGGGAGCGGATGATGATGCTCATGCAGCAGCAGCAGCAGCAGCAGCAGCAGCAGCAGCAACAGCAGCAGCAGCAGCAGGCCGCAGCACCCAGCGGAGGGTTTAGCCCCCCCCCCAATGTCACCGCCCCCAGAGGCATGGATAATCCAATGGCTGGCCCCCCCATGAACCAGCCAGCGCAACAACAGTTTGCCTACGGAAGGAGCTATGGTGAGCGAGAGGGGGACTGGGCAGACGAACTCACTGGTCCTTTAGGTTCCGTCGCATGATTTTGCACATGCAGCCTCGCAGCGGCTGGAAGATGGGCGTATGGATTGATACAACTGTGCAGTATTTCTGCCCTCTGGTGGTCACCTCATGTAAATGCGGTGCTGACAAGTGAAATAAGGCACAGAGATTGAGATTCCCTGCTCTCTTCTCCGTAACTTTCAGGGATGGGCCAGCAGGGGGACCCTTCGTTTGTGAGTACAGGCAATAGTCCACCAAATCCCATGATGCCCAGCCGTCTCGGTCTTCCTCAAAATCCCATGATGCAGCAGCACCCCCAGGGTGGTCAGATGTACCAAACGGCCGATATGAAAGGCTGGTCGCAGGGAGGCATGCCACGCAGCAGGTGGGACATTCTTGTACTGTGGTCAATATTTAGACATCACTCACATTTCTAATATATCCCATTTTAATTTTGCTTTTTTTGTTTTTACTGGTTTTTGACTTGGATATGTGGTCAGGAATCAGCGCCAGCCCACTGTCTATCAGGCGTCTTCTCAGATTTTTGTCAAAACAGAAAAAATTTATAAATTATACCAAATAAGAGAGCGATTACATTATATATAAAGATCAAATAAAATGTATGCCTGTTCTCTATTGCAGCTCGTACCCCCAGCAGCAGTTTGGCCAGCAGGGAAATCCTGGCTCTTACGGGGGCATGGTGATGAATGGATCCATGCCGGTCAATGGCGGTGGGGGTCACATGGGCCAGATGCAGGGCCAGATGCAAGGCCAGATGCAGGGTCAGATGCAAGGCCAGATGCAAGGCCAGATGCAGGGCCAGATGATGGCAGGGCAGATGAACCCCATGGGCATGGGGCGGATGCCTATGGGGCCTGACCAGGTATGCAGGCAGCCGCATCAGCTGCTCGCCCTCAGCAGACTCAGCTCCTAGGTCTGCCCACATAGAGAGCATGAAATGACGCCCGGTTTCTTGTTCACAGCAGAAGTATTGCTGAAACTGAAGCAGAGAGGCGTGATGGGATGGAGACTCACTGTGAATCCTACTAGGGGCAGGAGCCCTCTGTAGGCTGCTGAACTGTGCCCATTCCAGTGGACGGAGCTACTGTCTCTCTGCGTCCGGATAAGCCCAGAGTGTCCATGTCATTCTTGGGTGGATGGGGGTGGGTGGGGGCATGTAACCACACAATGTAAATGCAAAAAGACTGTGACAAGCACCTGGGTGTACAATTTATATCTTCAACATTCAGAATCTATTTATCTAGTTTGTGGAGCTCCTGTCCTTGAGTTGTGCATCTTCCTGCTGGAGGTACCTTGATACACTGGACCGAGAAATTTTGGTCATATGCGACAGAAAAGGCTTTCTATAAGATGTAGAATGTAGGTCGTACAGTATTTACCCTTCATTGTGGGATACTCTCTGCTTTCTTATACATTGGGTTAAGGTACTACACAGACCTGTTTAGTTGTGATTGCACTTTACAGAAAGCTGAAAAGATTGTTGCAATATTTCTTGGAAATTATTTAGCCTTGTTCAAGAATTAATGCACCTGGCAAACTTTCTTTTTTAAATGGGCCTATTGTAACCCAAGAAAATATGTGGAAAGGGGAAACACACAATTTTAATATGCAGATTTAAGCAATAACCTCTGTGCTTCGAGCTGAAGCCGAAACAGCGCCACCAACTCAACGTCAAGGTACTGCAGTATTAAATATGAGGTCACATTTTGGAATTTGTGAATAGGAATTGTAAATACGCTTAATGTACCATATGCTTTTGTAGGTGTTTTGCACAGAATGTAAGGCTTAATATTTAAAATATAATTTCATATTGTGACTTGTAGGTCAATACAGCTTTTATTTTCAATGAAAAGAAAGGGGATCCTCTTATCACCGCTTATATTTGAATACATTTTAAAGGCTACAATGGTCTTTTTTTTTTTTTTTTCCTCCTTTAAGGCACTTTTCTTGATGACAAAACCATTATTTTCTAGGAGGACAGAAAAACTAGCTTGTAATTAATAAAAAGATTTTAATACAGATTTTATAATTTCCTCAGCCTTACACAGAAGAAACATGCATGATGTTTACCCAACCTAACAACTAATGATGTCCATCAATTTGAATTGAACTTAAGATGAGGATTCTGTAGGCTTTGGCAGTACATTGCTCACACATTTACAAAGCGCATCTCTTCCATTTTGGGAGTTCTTTTCAACCAATAGCTGTCCTGATGTATGTTGTGACCATGACAACCAGTTGTCAATAGAAAGTAGTGGTGCTGTAGTGTTAAGTTTATTTAAACATGAGGCCTGTTGTACTTTTATCCACACATTCCCAATGAAGCACGGCGGTGCAGGGCTTGTGTGGACTGCGTGAGTGCTTTGGGTGGAAGAAGGCAATGAGCCCATTTAATTCCTCTATGGTGCTGAAACATCCCAGGAAGTAATGACATGGGTAACAAAGGCTACTTGGTAAAATGAGGGATATTTTATATATTTAATTATTCTTTATTATGGCCTCCGTGGGTCAGGTAGTGATGTTTTTTCCCATTCATTTATTTACTGTTGAAGAATGTTCAAGAATTGTACCTTTATAAGACATGCGAAGTCCAAAGATTTTTTTGTTTCAGTACTTTGAGGTTTCTGATATTGGTGATGAATGAGTGTTTGTCTGTGTGCATATACTTATGCATACATGCAAATGCGTATCTATATATTATAATTGTATATTGTACCATACACAACACAAAATAAATGTTTCCGGCTCTGCAGCAGTTATTTTTATTTTATGCTTCTTAATGTATGGCCCAGGGAGTCCTTGCAGTTTTGCAGGGTGTCTTGAAGAGAACATTTGTATATATACTATTGCAGATGTATTACAATTGCCACTGGGAAATGTGTAATCGGTGAACCGTGTTATACTGAAATTCTAGCAAACATCCATCTTCATAGTTCCCAGGAGGTAATTTTAAGGTGACTATCTGTTAAAATGAGTGTTTCTTCTAGATTTTTTTTCTTCCTATTTGTTTAGATGAAATTTAAAAAGTGGGAAATTCTGAATTTTTTAATTGGACCTTTGTGCTACTGTTACTCTTAGGTTGTATTCTGAGGCCAAACAAGCTGTCGCCGCCTACCCACCTTTACTGTGTACTTTTTGAATGAAGAATAGAATCAAATTAAATTTATGCAGTCAATTTCAGAATGTAAATCATTGTTCCTTTTTTCTTACTCGTTTCATGATGTTAATATTTATGCAAATACAAATTTCTATTTAAAAATAAAAAAGCACCGATTGCCATTTGTTCCTTTAAATAACCACATGCACATACGTTCTTCACCAAAATATACAAAGACTGTCATGCAATGGATTGTTTTGCATGTTAAAATGTATTACTTACAACGCCTGCACTTCCCAGCGGCAGACGGTCCACGGTCATGTAACTGCCAGCGGCTCGGATAGCTGTGGCGTCACTTCCGGTGTCTCGCCGCTGTACCGGAAGCGCTGCCGGACCCGCTAGCCGGTGATGTCAGTTCCAGGGGAGGGTTAAGAAACGTGGCCTTTAGAAAAGGAAATTCAGGTAGTTGCCGCGAGTACATTTTCGCGCGACATTTTCCTGGGTTCACTGGCCACCTTGCGTGACTCCTCATATTTACCCTAATTTAATATAAATCAGTGAAAAATGGCCGACGTGGAGCAGGGAGCGGCCCCGGTCGTAGACGGTGTCAACGCGACTCTGTCTAACGGAACCGACGCCGCTAACGGCACGGCCAAATTCGCCTCGACGCCCGAAGGCACGGCCCTGGCGTACGGGAGCCTGGTGGTTATGGCTCTGCTGCCCATCTTCTTCGGCGCCCTGCGCTCCGTCACATGCTCCAAAGCCAAGGTAAGGCAGGCTTTTGGGGCGGAGGGCACGACAGGCTGCATGGGGGGCAACCGGCTCCCCTTCTGCCGGCCCGGGATCGACGACTGCGCACACAGCGTGTCTCATAGCGGTTAGGGTCACTTAAAAGCGGGTAGATTACTCCGTCCCTAGTTACACAAACCATCAGTACGAAGAACAAACAGCCGTCGCCCGAAATGTGCGCTGCTAGCTGACGTCTAGTAACTCCAGTTGTCCGGAGGTGTTCCGCGGTTGTCATGATTTGTTTTGTATTGCTTCGGTACTTTCCGTCTTCCTGGATCGTTTCATCCTGAAAGTGCCTCCTGATAAGGATGCTACTGCTTCCTTTGCCCGCCATGATCCGGTATGCATTATCGTGCTCGATAATCCATACCGAGAGGGTGCGCATTAAAGGCAGTGTGGGGATGCACGTTTGATTACACCACATGTCTCCGTGGAGGGGGAAACTTAAAAGAATGTGACGCGAACTTCACATATGCAGAGCCAGTCCCAATAACTTTTTAAGATTTTACTGAACTTATATAATAGCTGTTATGTGACTTTGTATTGTTATACTCTTACTTACGGACACTGTCTAGTGTGTGGAGATTTTAGCCTTTGTTCACAAATGATTTTTGCCAGCAGCTGGAAATCGTTGTCAGAGAGGGTCTTCGGAAATGAGGGGAATCATTTGGTACACTTCAGCCTCCGCTGTGCCACTGACCTATTTTTGTGAAGATTTCCAATTTTATTTACAAACCCTGTGGGATGAGATGTTACAGGCTATATGTTTGAGCTCTGCTTGCCCAGGAACTATAGGGTTGGTTTGGTACCAGAATTTTGGTTTTGGTAAGGTATGTGGCATGGTAGATTGGTAACGGTAACAGTTTCATACAAATGCAAAAAATGAATAAATATTCACACTATAATCAATACTTTTGGGTTCCCTCACAACAGTCTTGCTTTACTAATAATAACCGTACTGTGTCCATTTAAAGTACAAAAGAGAATTAATAGACTAATAAGTGAAAGCTTATTAATTATGCGAAATTACAGCTTCTCACCCAAAACCCAAACAACCATTCTATCTGCTTTTGGCTCCCCCCTAATCAGCATGGGCCTCGGACAAGGCCGCTGCTGAACTAAAACTCCCCCCCGGAAG
>JAODKN010000104.1:6707272-6725125 GCA_026774425.1 Petrocephalus zakoni | reverse complement strand
ATTGGCCGGGCCCCGCCCCCCCCCCCCCCCCCCCCCGGAACTAAACACCTGGACAGGTGACGTTTATCAGTCAAGCAGGAGTGGTGCGATCTGGAGACACAAACATACCCTTCTGCTGAGAAGGATGTGTCAGAAATGTCCAGGACTGGTGACTGAGACCGTGATGCCGCGTCCAATGCTTTCCCCAAGAAGCCAGGCTGAAACATGACTACAGAGGAAACGACTCATATTTCTAGATTGGGAGCAGAAGGGAGACTTATGAGGTGAACAAAAATAAAAAGAACAGCTCAGGTGCTGTGAAATAAGATTCTGGACCCTGGGGATTTGATTTCTTTGGAATCAAAAGTGATATATGTAGGGTATGCCATATATATGTATAACGCAATATATGCACAACCATACATCACATGCAAAACCATGATTTTATGTCTGTCAAAGTGTGTTAGCCATCACTCTCCTAAATTTTTGGATTTCTGCTCTCTTAAAACCGCCCCAGTATTTGAAGTAAACCCAGCCATGTATTTGTTAATGCAACCAATAGCATGCAATGTTTGATTATTCAAGACTTCAACAAGTTATTTAATGAATTACGTTAATTAACTAATTGGAACTGAAGCGATGTTCTTCTAGCCATCCAACAAGATATCAGTAACTTTTTGCAGAATACAATTATTTTCATTTTGTTACTGGTCATTTGCATGCATATATATTCTAATGTTAAATGGTACTTTGGAGCTAATATACACTTACAGAAGTACCCAAAGAACAGCTTTACATGTTTTCTTTGATGGCCTATAACTTCTGTACAGTACTGGGCATACAAAGCTCATAGAAAGTCTTGGGACACTTAGTTCTGTAAAAATGTTGCAAATTTATCGGTTTAATAACAAAAGTCGATTTACAAGCAATGTTTGACATATCTGCACGTATCTCCTGCACAGACATATTCTTTTTATTAAGTGTCATAAATTTTTTTGACTGACTCACTCAGTCCTGTTTTCCCGTTTTGCAGTTAATTACAGCTGCAGTCACTGGCTCCCAAAGGGACACTAAACACAAATGTTTGATTTTATTTTGTTATTAATTAAAAAGCACCCGATGAAACTGCTTGTCAACAAACGTTTTAATTCAGAACAGCTCTTTTAGAACTATAATTTGAGTTTCAATTTATTACTCCTTGAAATGAATGTTTTACTTAAATCTGCTAGTTGTTTCCTATAAGATATATTATATATATTTTTTGAAAACAAATAAAGTAATGATTTTTGTTATTAAACCAGTTCGCAATATTTGTACCGAATTAAGCAAATGTCCCCAGACTGCGAGCATTGTGCATTCAGTATAAACACATATATATGTCAGCAATGCTACAAGTCTAGGAACTGCTGGGGCCCAGCAGGCCTGGCTGCTCAGCCAAGCAAGACCTCTTCAAAGAACCATGTTGATAAAGTGAGTTTTTTATTGGCCTCACACCACAACAGTCATATTGCATGTCAAGGCTTAGATTAGTTCAGTGACTCGCACAAGAAACCGTTATTCTTATAATAAGGACTGGGGTGCAAAAAGAAAGTGTTAAAATATCTCTGGAATGTCCTCCTTGCTTATCATGAGAACATCGCTCAGCTTTCTCACATGCGGCTTCCCGTGTATAGCCTGCGAAAGGCTATTTTTCTTAGAGATAAAGAGGGCGTACATGGTGACAGACTTCCTCTTTCAAAAAAGGAAAAGTCTCCCTGAAATAGGAAAGGGCGCAGCGCTGGTGGAGTCCGCCGAAAACAGACCTTTCGCGAGTTCCCCCGCCGTCCCTGAAGTCAGCGTTTGTGGCTGTTGGTATTTGGCAGCTGGGGATTAACATCAGTAACAAAAGTTAAATTTTACTTCCAACGGGCCTTGATAACCACACGGCTGGGGGCCTGAGTTAACGGCCGCAGAGTTAAAGAGAGGACACAAAAATATTTATACACATCAGTTAATTGCTCGTTTTAAACCCACCACCTCTAAGCCAAAGCTTTTCTAATTAACCACTGTAAAATCTGCTGTCCACAGAGAGCTGCTCCTCTCTGTCAGTTAAAATCAGGAGCTAATATGTTTCACTTTCCTCCCCTTTTTCCCTCCTCTTTTCCCCCTTCGCCTTGATGTGCTGTAAACAAGATTAAAAGAGCCCAGCTGTGTGCAGTTATTGTTGGTGTCAGTAGGAAGTGCTGATAGCTTTTGCAGTTGAACAAAAGCTGGATGAGAGAGCAAAGGGGAGCTCCAGACAGAGTGGCTCCAGCCTAGATTTCTCCCACAATCCTTGCTCTGCGGACCCATTGTTCGGACGCCCCTGGCTCCCTCAGCCATGACCTGAGACAGCGGACAGCGAGGACAACAGGATGTTAAAGAAGTATGCGGCTAACAGAGACAGAGTGTCACACTAGCAGCGAGAGAGGGAAAGTGTGAGGCACATTCAAATGGCAAGACAAATGCTGGGGATGGCAAAGAGCTCAAGCAGAATGTTTAGCTGTGCAGCAATCAAAACACCATCAGATTAATTATATACTAATTATCATTCTGAGGACTTTTAAAAACCCATATATAAATGTGTATCTTGCATTTAGATTTAAATCAATTGCAAACACAAAGGCTTCTGCAAAAAAAAAAAAATATATATATATATATATATATATACATACACACACACATATACACACAAGAGAATTTTCGAAATATATTTTCTTCTAGTAAACTTAAAAAATGTGTTAAATATAACGGCAATAATCTATTATTTTATAAACATTATACATAAAGTGTTGCAAAACGTTGCAAAAAACTTTTGCACGAATATATTTGTGTTTATTTTTTATATGAAAATGTTTTGTCTGATAGCACAAATTCTCTATAGATAAAAAACGTGCAAGCATATGAAGATTATTAATACGTATTAATGATATAAATGTGTATGTGTTCTAATCAGGACATTTGTTTACATATACGTCACACAAATTAATGTTTATTTCATAGCCATAAAAACATAATATTGCTGGCTTGATATGCTGAAAATGTAGCCAGCAGCTTCGGCTTAGCAGGGTTCAGTTAATCAAACTCATTATCTGTGGGAGGAAAGTAAAGGAATTTAGTCTGAAAAAGAAAACTGGGATTTGGAGGCATACAGGAACTATCACTGCAATTCAAAGCTCTGTGTTTCTTTCTCTTTTTTTCCCTTTGGAAGCTGATCGAGCAAGCTGGCGACAATAGCAGTTTGCAGGTGTGCGGGGCGGTAATCTCTTCTAAGAGTGGTTTTACGTGATAAATGAATAACGATTTCTACAGCCATTTTGTTCTCAGGGTTTTCGCTGCGCAGGTGAATGGGGGAGTGCGAGCCTGTTGTTTGTGGTCTCCATGGAGACCGCCCGCGCGGCGCCAGGCTGACAGGCGTCAGGAGTCGTATGAATGGGTGACGTCACAGAACTGGCGCCTGCCTGTCTGCGTTGGCTTGTTTGGACAATCTGAGCGAGATTCAGAGCGGAGCGCCGCGATTTCTGCGCACACAGAAGGCTAAACACACAGCCGAAGCATGTGGGGGAATTCGTAAAACCCGTAGCTGTAATCTTTTTAATAAGGGAGGGGGGTGGGAAAGCTGGGTATTTATAAAAACAAATATGACAGAGAAAGTAAGTTAAGCTCCAGAGTTCTAGCGCTGTAGGAGCATACGACTTGGTATGTCTCTGTGTATGAAATCACACAGCAGTACATATGGATACTCGTTTAATAACTGGATAAATTATAATGCGATGTATTTATAAAATTAAAAAGAAAAGCACCGCTTACATAATCTTTAACATCAAATTTCACGAGATTATATTTGGTTTTGTGGCCGAATAATGCCAAAGGAATGTTCATATAAAGTAATCACAAAATGAAACATGTGGCAAATAACTCGATGAAATAAAAAATAGGATTCCTGTATGTGTATAGGGCACGTAATGGCATATGAATTACGATGCAGTTAGACGTAAATAACTATACATCCAAGATGATTACAGGATTCCTTTGAATTTGCTTGTCGCCCGTATCCAGGCAGGATAGACACCTGCACCGTCCCTGAGCGACGGACAGCCGAGTTCCCACATGTCATCCATGAAAAAACACATTTGTTTCCATTTGTAACACCATCCCTAAACAGATTGTAAATTCTGATAACCAAACCCGGCTTTTCTATTGGTTGACAGGAGCCCAATGCTCCCACCCCCTCATGTATATCAGGAGATTTTATTGGCCCGCGCATCCTCCGTGGGTCACGCCCCGAAATCTTCACGAAGCATAAATAGTGGGTGGAAAGCCCGTAGCAATCCAAACTGTCAAAGTTTCAAAAAAGCTGTTTAATTCGGATCTCAGCAGGAAAAAACAGCCACAGTGCGTGAACTTTTTTGTGTGACTTCCAGCTGCAGAGAAGTATTCCTACGCTTTATTCGTCCAACTGTCGCCGGCGTATAATCTGCCGTTTCGGGCTTCTTGTTGTGAGCAATATAACGGGCAAGATGAAAGTTATCGGATCTACCTGCGCGCTGAAGAACAAGGTGGGCAGCGAGGACGTGGTGCGCTGCCTGTCCGACCAGAGCCTGGCCATCTCTAAATGCAAAATCCCGCTTCTGGACGAGCAGATGAGCGTATTCCTTCACGACATGAACAGCTGCTACAGCAAGCTGAAGGAGCTGGTGCCCACCCTGCCGCCGAACAAGAAGGCCAGCAAGATGGAGATCCTGCAGCACGTCATTTATTACATCTGGGACCTGCAGGTAGAGCTCGACTCGCCGGGGATGAGCCGTCAGCAAGCGGGCAGCGCTGCGGCGATCAGCCGCACTCCACTGACCACTCTAAACGCGGAGCTGAAGGGCGTCTCTGTAGAGGTAATTGTCAAAATGCTGTTTAAAAAACTACTGTCCCAATTGCAGGTTTACTGGCATATCCACTTTGCAAGCTGATGCATTACTATGGCAGAATAATATTATTATTGAAAGCGATCATTTATTTATTGCAACTTGTTCCGTCTTTTTTTTACAGAATGGATGCACCGACGACAGAATTCTGTGCCGCTGATTTTTTTGAAAGCTGGAAACCCCCCCCTATCCGTGATGCGCGTAAAAGCAGCAAAAAAATAAGAATATGGTCGAAACGGCTCCCTCGAATAAAAGGGGAACTGCAAAACATTCCCACGGTTGTCCCGAAAAGTCCCCGTACGAACGGAAAGTGACGAGGAACTGTGCGCAGCTGCCCCGGGGTCCAGATGCAGCCCCTCGGCGCCCAGGCGGAGTGGCGTGGGGTCCCGAAGACGTGACGGCAGCATCCCAGCCCGCATTTACCTGCCGCTCAGCACGGACTCCACCAAAAGGACACCCCCCCACCACCCTCACTTTTTGTACTTTTGTTACATTTTACGCGTAGATGAGATTTTATATTTTGTAAAAAATGTCAACTTCTCAGATTGCTGAGTTAATTTGTATTGTATATTACAATGCTTTAAGATGTGAAGATGTTTTTATTAAAATGTACGTAAATGGTGTTTTTATTAAAACGAAATATTTTGAAATGATTTCTTTTGTGTGTTGCGGTTATTTTGAAGCGTAGTAGACTCTCTGCAGGACGCCTGTGATCCCTTAAGCACAATACCACGCGTATGTACACAATCTGCGCAGAATCTCACATCAAACCATCCTCATCCGGACAGGTCACATTATTAACATAATATATAATCTGTCGGGTAACTACATCACTATTCACGCAGTCAATAAGCACCGACACGTAGTGTTTACTAATGTTCCAAGTAGACAAAACAATTAAGATGACATTCCACTTCGATAATACCCCATACCCCTTAATTAACTTACATTTTTAAGCTCCCAAGGAATGTGAACTACTACCACACACGCACATCTGTCTATATAATTTAATTCTGCCTTCATCTCGATATAGGCTATAATATTATACAGGGAAACAAAGGCGGGCGCGCGCGCGCGCACACACACGCGCACACACACACACACACACACACACAGTGTCCATTTCTTGGCTACAGTCCTGGCCCATCTGCAGCTTGGCTCACGGATTACTGTTTGTTAATGTTTCAATCAGCTGTGCGCTCAGGAATGCGGAGCTATTTAACCTGAACTTCCCCAGGTGTGGATAGGCGCCGCTCAGTCTGGGCCCGCCTGCCCTTCCCTGCCCTTGGCATAATGCTATCACACAAATACAATCACACACTGGCTCTGCTTTAAAACATTAGCGCTGCAGCTGTGTGCATCGCGCTGCAGGGGAATTGGAACAACATTGCACCAGGGGGAAAAAATAAATCTTACAATGAACTGCTGTTACTTACAGCGGATGGTTTAACCCTCACGCCACCGCACGCTGGTCCCCGGATCCCCTAATATTACCAGTTTCACACTTATTTGTGTAACCTTTGAAACGGTTAATTATACTCGTATTCATGTCTTTGGTTTTTAACAGTTCCCGAAACAGACTTTTCAAATTATGCACACGTGTTAGTCGTTTAGAATACAAAATAATGTTAACGCAGTACCGCTGCAAGGACGCCGTTTTGTATTCAGCGTCTGAAAGTTTGAAACAATTTAAACGGCGTCTTATATTGACGTTACTTTGCTGAAATTATAACAATGTACAAATTTAACATCCATTGAATTTTTCTGAGGAGGACCTTATCGTATCAAACTATACTTGGCGTTCAGGATACACACACTACTGGCCATTTAAAGCCACAACAACAACAACAACAATAATAATAAAATAATAATACATGATTTTATTTTCTTTGATTAAACACTGGCACCTGTTATATTTGATAATTGACGAGGAAGTACAAATTAGTTCTGTTTAAATAGTCCTTAAATACATATATACGTCTTGCGCCCCCCAGTGGTAATGTATGTAATTAAGAAGCATAAAGGCCCTAACAAGCCAACCAAAATATTGAGTCATTTATCGGTACTGGCCTAGAAGGTATTTGCTACTTTTAATTACAACCTAAAATCACAAACTAGGCGCTTGCCATATAAACATGCATTACAATTTTGGAATGTACATATTTTGTCACTAGTACCAAAATAAAAAGATACTTTATTGACTACAGGAGCATTAAATTAAAGGAAATGTACAAAAAATATTAATCATTTGAGGCGGGGAGCAATGACTTACTGTTATCAATATTCACAGTCAGCGGGCAAAGAAAAATACTTCTGCTGTATAATGGTGCCATAAATTCCACAAACTCTTGCTGTATGTCGTAAATATCAACATATTCATGTTTCGAATTATGAATAATAAATGTGCTCAGGTCTTAGACTGGGTGGCAGCTCTATTTACATCCAGAAGCATAACACTCGCCTGTGTAGGACAAGCACAGCACCGCACAGCTGACAATGGGGCATACCCTGGAAACTCCGACATTACAGCTGGGCTTACGACAGCGTGTTCTTTTAAATACTGCTGTCGCAGTTGGGAGTAATACTGCATTGCTCACAATTCCTACTAATCAGGTTTGCTGTCTGAACTATTTGAAGGCTATACCCATAAAACAGGCCCTCATCACTAGGCAGGGCATTGATTTTAAAAAGCCATGGGGCACAGAATTTCATCCAGGCAAATCCTGATCAGAGCCGCACACCACCATAACCTTCTCGTAGCCTTCCCCATAATATCACGATGCTTACATCTGGTGATAGGGGTAGCCATGGAAGGCATTTTACATCATACTGGTGCTCGTGAAGCCCCATAGTGTATTTGGGAACACAAGGGAACACTTTTACACCATGGAGTGCTTTCATTTCTGTACAATGGCCTCATATGCGTTGGCCCTGTACACAAACAGGCAGAGCATGAGGCCTAATTACTTTTGCAAGACTGTTGCCCCTATCAGGAATCATTGTAGGGTGCAATCATCCTTGGGCTTCCTCCAAGTGTAGACCTGTCCAGATGGTGGCTAAAGGGCGCGAATCACGCCTCCTCAGAGTGCGTTGCCGCTTTTCCTCCGGGGTCTGTGCTCCCCCCACCCATCTGAGCTTCTTCCCACACTGATGTTGGACGTGAGCATTTTCCAAATGGCAGCTGTACCGTAAATCCCACCTTTGTGAAGCTCGCATTTGGTTTCTATTGAGACCAGGTCATAGAGGTGCTGATGTAGTTCTCTGGTAACTTTTAATGCTTCACTTCTGTGGAGTCCTGCAGCTATTCAGTTGAGTCCATCTCATTTGGTGAGCAGATCACCGTTCCTCTTTTCCAGTACATTCGGTCCATGTTTGATACATGATGTCATGCTTTTCAGCACTCTTTCTCTTCACACATAAAAAAATGGCAGTCTTTATGAGTACAACTCAAACTATTTGGCTCATTGCCATCTTCCATAGCTGGCACATATCACTAACTGACATTCAAACCGATGTGACTCACCTTTACAATAGTGATGTTGTTCCAATAAATAAAGTACTTTTTCATGTGGTGATTCCATTACTTTGTACATCCCCCAAATATTAACAGGAATATTAAGTCATAGACCCTAAAACTGAGGAAAAAACTATTTATTTTTAAATGCACTTCATCTAACGCATATAGTGCACACAAATCACAGTGAGACATCAGGTACTGAACACAGCACGGCGACAGGCTACTGGTCAAAGCCGCCTTCCAGCTCACCATCGCATAGAACACGGACACATATCGGCATTAATACAAAACAGGCCACTGGCATGCACTCCACTTTTCCATAACACGCTGAAACTTCGCAAGGGGAGAAACACAAAGGGACGTCAACATAAATGCAAGTGACATCACTAACAAACAGATTAAATCTCTATTAGTGTCTTTCTTCCTAGACTGGAAGAAGATTGCATGGACATACGAGAGATGTTGGAATGCCTTGTATAATTCAGCCCAAGCACCATATTACATATTCCTCATTCTGGTAACAACACGGCCCTGCTTCACATTCTCCAACCCTCCTTCAGTTTGGTAATGACATGCGGTCACTGAGATATACATTCACATCTCTGGAGGTTATCCAAAGGGTGGGAACAGAGAGAACGTTCAAACCCGTTCCACTTAGACCTGCGGAGCGCACACCGTGAGCAACTGACTCACTTATTTAGACATATGAACGTCTCACTTATATTCTCCAAAAGCCCACATGAACGCAGCGAGGGGCTCGTGCTGTATCCTGCAAAAAAAAGATCCATATAAAACCTCAGTTCTATATAAAACTTTACCAGTTCTACTTATTCGCTGAACCTCAGTCCAAAGCCAGCAGGCTTCACATAAACCTGTGGATGCATCTTCTCCAAGTGCGTGAAATCCCTGCGATCTAATTCTCGAGATACCCATGCGCGTCCAGCAAAACGTCAACATCCTTCCCCTGGTTCTTCACCTCTCCGCACGCCGTGGGCCTCACCACCCCTCCGAGCCTCACAGACCTTCCGCCTGCTTCCTGGCCGCTACCAGTGGCACTAGGTCCAGGCTGAGCCTTGCTGGCTACGTTCTACGCCGTTTGGCTCCTCCGGGGCTGGAGGGGTCGCTGTTGGAACTGAGCACCTTCTCAGTGGCCCGGTTCCTCTTGCGTTTGTCTGCCGCGTCTTTGGCCGAGACGTCACCGGAAGCCTTCTCTCTGTCTCTCTCCTTGTCTCTGTGGCTGGCCTTCTCGCTCATCTTCATGGACGAGTTGCTGCCTGTGGGGGACAGACCAGGAAGGCTAAGAGGGAGCAAACCGACCGGCTGACAGAAATTAAAGGAAGGGATGTCACGCTCACTTCCTGTGAGCTAAGCGACATCACACGCACGTCCTGTGATCACAGGGATGCACATTCGTTTAAAGTGCTTCAATCAGCCGGCAAGATTATACTGCAGTCAAGATCAGATAATGAGAGAGCGAGAGAGCTCTCCTCCACTGTTCCATTGCATTTTCTTAGGTTGAGGGTAAAGTGGTAATATGTGAAGTGTTATGAAAGCACCTTTAAGGATTTATTAGAAGTTACATTTTGAGTTTCCTTATCTTACATAACCAACACCAGCAACTGAAGTGTACAGGGTGGGCCGAGCAGTCAGCTACACCCCCCCACGTGAAACAGACACCTGTGGATTGAAAACGCGGCCGCAAACTCCCTCGGTGCGAGTTCGGCTCAACAGGGAAGTGATTAGGACAAGTGCAACTCAAAAGTCAATGGGAGCCAAAAAACACACGAGATGAAACAATCCAAGGACACTTCCTGGATCCTCAGAACTAGCATTACTCGAGTGTCTCTGTGTGTCGGGGGTCAGCGGCTGGGTGCGTGTAGCCAAATCAAGTGCAGCGCATTGGAGTGGTCACCGATCATGGCAGTTATTCATTTGATGTGCAGTGATGGATACTGAAGAGTGCATCAGACCAGACTAGTAATTGTGTGCACAGTGAACAGCTAACAAGCAACGGCTGGCGGTGCGAGAAGCAACACAAGGCCTCATTCAGCAGGAATGCACACAGGAGAGGACGGGGTCGGCCAAGGTGGCCCGGCACATGCCACCGCTAAGCTCCACCCCCTAACCGCACTGCTAAGCTCCGCCCCCTAACAGCGTTCCTGCTGTCCCAGAGCTGCCAGCGACCCACTGAGGGACGTGACGTACAGCATCTCTATGACAGGCCATGCCATGCTCCTCACAGCCACCCCCCACCCGCCCCAGCACACAAAAAGTACACATCTGACAGTCATGTTTATCCAAAGAGGGGAAGGAGAAGGGGAGGGAGGTAACACACATCATCTGCGCCACAGCCACTTAAAAGGGGCCTTTTGAGCTGGTCTGTACTGGGCTCATGTTGGGAGTTTTGGAACAGAGTGAATGTGCTCTTCTGTCCATACCTCTCAAACTCCTGGCCAGCCAAACTGGGACCCAGACCTTAAAAACGAGACATAAACGACCAGAGTGAGGGACACTGGTTGGTGTCAGATCAGTGTGCCAATGAGCTGCGCAGAGGCAGTAAATACAGGCACATAAAAACGAGGAGAGGAAGAGCATGTGGGGGAAGGCATGCGGCGAGCGAGGACCTTCGTCCTGGGCCGCTGGCGGCTCCCGGTCCTCCTTCAGTTCATCCTTGACTTCGTCCTCAGCTCCCAGCTTACCTGCGGAGTGGCAAAGGCTTCTGAGTTCTGCCTAAGAGGAACCGGCCCCGACTGGCGGATAATTGCCATCGATGCTTCTGAACCAGACAGAAAAGGAAAGATGCATGCAGAGGTCGCCGTATAGATATATTTCATTTTTTTTTACCTTCTTTCACGTCCTGTATAATCTCCTCTGGTAGGACAAAACTCCGTTCAGAGTTGGGAAATGGCAAGATTTCTGATTCGTGCTGCAGAGAGATAAGACCAGCACGACATGGACATAAGGAGTCATGCTATTTCCTACGCTCAGCGCTGCATTCCAGATCAAGATGGGAACGGAGGAGAGCCTGCTGAGATACACACCAGAGCCTGCATGTCGTACATCGTCCCCAGATGGTCCCAAATCACTTTCGATGACACCTGTCTCCCGATGTTCTGGCTAAATTTATCCCGAATACATATCATATGGAAATGACGATTCACTCCTAAAAGGACAAAAACAACAACAACAGCATCGTGTTATAATTATCCTGCTCCGAAGCGTTTATTTCAAGGGACCTCTGTTTTATGACGCATGCGAGATATAATCCCCATACGTCACAGTATTCAGGCAGCTCCAAGCAGCTGCTAAATGACACATCCATGGTTTTATGCCTCATTATGTGCATTTTGTTTGTGCAGCTGCGGCGATGAGACGCCCGGTGACACGGTGCATGTCTGCGCCGCGGCGTCTGCCGTACATCAGGGAGGCGATCGGACATCCACACCGCCAAACAGTGACTCAGACTAAGCAGAGGGGCTCAGTGATTATGCTTTAAAACCGCCCAGTGCCCACCGATCCCCACGAACCGGAACTGGCCGGGTGCTTTGTTGCAGCGGCTCAGCCAGCCAGCAGACATCGCCCATGCCCAGTGAAATAAAACAGATTTAAAAAGCAGCCTTACCGACTGGCTTGTGGCCCAGCATGGCGTGGAAGAGACACACCTCCACTTCTTGGCTCCATATTACCGGGTCTTCACCCGGACAAACCCCCGAATCTGCGTGTTTATCCTCCGGCGGCGCCGCTTCGGCTTCCCCCATGTCTCGGTCCCACGAATAAAAGCATGACCATAGAGGAAGACTAGACGGGACAAACGAGGGGAAACAGCGCCGCCAAGCGGACGCAGCGCGCCGCTGCATTCAGCGTCCGTATGGTCAGCACAAGCGTACAGCGTACAGTCAAGGGGTCATAAGGACAGCTGAATGAGGCAGAGCAAGAGCTATACAATGCATTTCAGGCATAGTCAGAACAATAACTCATTCGGGGGAAAAAAATACTGTCTATGGTTGAACATTTTCTTTCAATATTACGCTAAATGATTGTGAAGTTGCAAATCGAATGCTATAAAATTGCACAGCACAAAAAAATGATAAAATATTTAGTTTAAATTAAAAATCCACTCCCACCCCTCTCATGCGGTCCATCGGCCTGTTGATGCAGCAGGTGGGGGTGGCCCTTATGCTAATTTGTGGGAACACAGTATAACATTTCCTTTGTGCTTAGGGTGATGGTACAGAGGCTCAAGGCTTACTCCTCGAGAGCTGTGGGTTTGGGTTTCCCATTTATGACTTTTATCCTGTGTTTTCATGCATTTCATCCAAGTTTTTCGCATGGTTCACGTGGATTTTACGGACTGACTTCTCCAAAGTTCCCTTTGTGTGTAAACGTGTGTGCCCTACGATGGCCTGACATCATGCCCACAGGATTGCCTTTCGTTTTTATAAGTAATATAATTTGTAAGTTACTTTTGTAACCTGTGCCCCTATGTATTCCAGTCAAAGAACGAGAATGCTATATTTCAGACATATATCTGAACTTGACTACTAGGGATGGGTGGTACTACTATTTTATAAATCAATAGCACCCATCTACCAGCAGTTTGTCTTTTTCAGGGTCATGGGTGTGGGTAACATTGGACTTGAAGCTGGGCTACACCCTGGATTGGAATGCTAGCCCATTACACAGCACAGGGCTGGGGAACATTCTGAATAGGATGCAAGTCCATCTCAGGACACAGACAAGTATTTCATGAACTCTTACTGTTGATATTGATAGAGCTGCAGTAAGATTTCTAAATATGGTAATGAAAGTATTTTTGGATAAAAAATAAGGTTATTGTATAGTTTAAAAACTAGATTCAATTGCACAAGCCTTGCAATACTAGATTTATTGTGAAATATAAAGGCTATAAATAAAATTTCATAAAAATACAAAATAATTTTCAGTGTGCCAAGGAGTCCCTGATACGGAATATCATTTATAATCATAAATTATATCTAATCATTATATAATTTAATAATAAAAAATATACGGATGTCATGTTATAACGTGAAAATTATCACGTTACAACGTGTTCAAATATATGGCTATCACGTGAAAACATGAAAACATCACGTTATAACGTGAAAATGACCACGTTATAACGTGAAAATTATCACGTTACAACGTGTTAAAATATATGGCTATCACGTGAAAACATGAAAACATCACGTTATAACGTGAAAATTATCACGTTACAATGTGTTAAAATATATGGCTATCACGTGAAAACATGAAAACATCACGTTATAACGTGAAAATTATCATGTTAAAACATGAAAATTATCACGTTAAAATGTGTTAAATATCACGTTAGATGGTGAGAATTAAGGATGATTTTTACATTAACAGTACATGTAAAAATGGAGACTATGAAATAAGGCAGACAATATGAAATGCGACAGACAATATGGGTTATGATGCACTAAGGAGTTGCTGAGTTAATGAAGCTAATATTATGAAAGGGAGACGAATGGCATGTGGATAGAAACTCCACCTGAGTCTCTCCGTTTTGGCCATGATGGTACAGAGCCTTCTGCCAGTTTGCAGAAGCTGAAACAGTCCGTTATGAGAATTCCTTAACAAGCCTAGTTGGCCTGGTCTTACATCTCCTGGTGTAAATGTCCTGCAGGGAAGGGAGAGCTAACCTGCAGCAGCTTCCTGCTGCCTGGATCACCCTCTGAGGGCTTTCAGGGGCTCAGATATCCACCCTGTTGCACTCTCTTCCTCTATATATGTTAAATATCACGTTTTAATATGGCGTTTCCATGTTTTTTATATGATGTTTTCACGTTATAACGTGATAGCCATATATTTTGACACATTTAACGTGATCATTTTCACGTTATAACGCAATCATTTTTACATGATAGCCGTATATTTTGGCATGGCAGCAATACACTTCTGTACCCGGAGACCAGTCACTATCAGTATATTGTTACAAGTGCGTGGGGGCCTACCTGAATAGCAGACTGGACTGGACTGGACAACACAGCAGTAAGACTAGAGTCTACCTTCTGAGGAAATCCAGGGCTTTTGATGCGTGCAGCAGGCAACTGAGGAAGCTTTTCCAGTCCAAAGGGGCCGGCCTGCTTTTCTATGCCATGGCTTGCTGAGGATGTTTTTCCAGTTCAAAGGGGCCAGCCTGCTTTTCAATGCCACGACCTGCTGAGGATGTTTTACCAGTCCAAAGGGGCCGGCCTACTTTTCCATGCCACGGCCTGCTGAGGATGTTTTACCAGTTCACAAGGGCCTGGCTGCCTTTCAATGCCACGGCCTGCTGAGGATGTCTTACCAGTACCTAAGGGCCAGCCTGCATTTTTATGCTGTGTCCTGCTTGGGAAACGGCATCATCTCAGGCGATGCCAAACGCCTCAACAAACTCATCAGGAAGACCAACTCCATCCCATCACTGACCCTGAGCTCCCTAGAGAATCATAGAAACCATCAATTCATAGACACTGCAAAGCCATCAAAAGAAGTCAGGTTTGAGTTCTGATGGTCTGTGGTGCTTTACCAGAGTCTCACCACGCGTTCATATATTTCAGCATTATTCCTTCAACAGTGTGTGTTTTCAAAAGTACAATTGGCTGTTTATAAAGACAAAACAATTGCAGTCACATAATTAGCTAATTGGTGCCAGATGGTATCAGATGCTGTCATTAACAATTCCCCTCGTCCCCTGCATGGGGCACTCACGTGGAGCACCTTTAGCCACTGGGACCTTACGTCATGCTACAAAAGGCCACTTCTATTTTGTGTTTCAGCCGTAACACATCAACATCCCCCCAGCAGTAATATGGGATGGCATTTCCTTTTTAAACCAGACAGTCTGGGACTTTTACAATGTCAATGCATAAATGCCCTCTGCATCTTATTTATCTGTTTGTTTGTGTATCTATGCGCATTATAATCCTTTTCTGCTGTGTATAGACTGGATTCCCCCTGGGATCAATAAAGCACAACTTACCTTATTAGAAATGCTTAAACTGTTCCAGTTTAACTTTTACATATTCATAAATGCTGTGGGCTTTTGGGATTCTCGAGTCACAAAGGGTGCTATCATTAGCATGCGCTGTGTGAGCTCAGACAGTGCAGAAGCGAATTTCAAGTTTTTGAGGCAACAGTGTGACCGTCTTTGTGGAGTAGGTAAAAAACTGGTAATCTTTGCACTGAAGGTTTGACCTGCCCATCCCTACTTAATACACATACTTCTGTTTTAAAATACATCCTATCATAATATCGACTATACCTGTAACATAGTAACACTGCAGCAATGGAGTGATGAATCTGGCCCTTTTTTAAATCCCCATGATTCATTTTGTGTTGTCAGGATACGGATTAGAGGCCTCCCCTGAGCACCGTGCCGGTGGCATTGTTATCATTTCTGACCTATCAGGGTAGCCCTCTGCCCACGGAGTGCCTGATGGTGTCATGGCTCTAAAAATAGGTCACCTTGTGTTTCTGACTGCTTTGTCACATATTGTCATCATTTTGAACAGTGACACGGCTATTTCCTGCTGATTCCCTGCCATCTTATTCCTACACTTCTTCCCGCTCTCTCTCGCTCTCTCCCCTTCGGTAATCTGCTCAGTGCTGCTGTAGTTGTCTCACTGCAGTGTCTGCCTTTCCTTCCCTGCTACCGCATTGCTGTATAACGGAGGGGGTGACCGCATTGCGCAGCAGAACCAATACCGTCACCCCCTCCAAGAAACACAAAACTGCCTGGGTCACATCGAACAGTCTGTGCTGTCTGAGGTTGCAGCCACAGGTAAGAGGCAATATGTGTATCTGCTAGTGATTATAATCCCCTTTAATAAGGCGTGAGGTGGGTGGAGTTTTGCTGCGCATGGTTGTGGGTTTTCATGAGGCACACTTACTATTTCATAAGTGTTTTATTGCACTGTCTCTTACTTATGAATGCTGGTTGGCAGTCAGGTGATTTTGAAATAGCTAATTGCCAGTTTCAGTAGCATGTTTTAGACATTTAACATCGCTTCTCTGCATAAAATGTTGGAGGAATGTATGATTTTACTCTCTATAGGTGAAAGATCTGCTGTTACTTGTTATACTTTCCTTGCACATAAACTGCAGGGCTTGCAGGTCAGTGTGTTGTTTACATGCTTGCAGGAGCAGGCTGGATTGTTGTTTTATTTCATTATGCTTAAACAAGGTATATATAATAATTAATGTTGCTTTGGATTAAAATTACACCCATATGCCCATATGTTTTCATATTCATAAAATGTGAAAATGCCTACAGTGCAATTTTTTGTCATGATTTGCTCCTGATTGTAATGATATGATATAATATGCACCTATATGACAGATTATAGGTACATCTAATTTCTTTGTTAAAGTATGCTTGTGTTTTTAAATGTACGTAAACAGCTAATTAAAATGTATATGACATTTTATTAATCATGTGAATCTCATTAAATCATAAGTTGTATAACTTGATCCCTATTTATATTTTTCTTTTAAATTACCTTTTTCAATGTAATAGTGTAAATTAGGATTAGTTGGTGATTAGCAAAATTATGCATTTACAGTGTTGATAATAACAGCAAAACATTTTAAAAACTTTTTAGTATAGCCAAAAACAAACTAGTTTAATCATTTGTTTCCTGGTTCCTTATTTCCAGCGTTAGCATATTTAATGTACACTACCTATTGTGTGTAAAAAAATATACACATTTCATCAAGATCCAAAAGGCATTTAATTAATGTTTGCTGCTTTATGTTATATATACTTCACATTGAGTGTTAATTGCTGTCTTAGTCATTCACTGTACCAATATTATGGAAGCTAGCATTGGATTGGAATGATGTGAAAGTTGATTTACCCTCTGGATAAGTTACAAATTATCTTCCGTCTTTGAGCAACATGCATTAGGACAGGACATCGCTGAAATGTATCACTGTATTTACAGTAACCCGATGGAACACATCTTCTGTGTAATGCAGATATCCTGTTCATTTTGATTGCTGCATTTGCTTTCCCCTCTATTCTGGGCCTTCTTAGAGGTTTGGTTACGCCCCAACACCCTGCCCCCCCCCACCGGGGACACCCAGTGTCAGACGATGGGGAAGGAGAAGATCCACATCAACATTGTGGTCATAGGCCACGTGGACTCTGGGAAATCCACCACGACCGGGCACCTGATCTACAAGTGTGGCGGCATTGACAAGAGGACCATCGAGAAGTTTGAGAAGGAAGCCGCTGAGGTAGGACCTTCATGTGTTTATGGACATGGCCCAATGGGGCGGGAGTACTAATGTGTATACGCCATCGCTTTCCAATGTGTATGTGTATGTGTATGTGTCATCGCTTTCCTATGTGTATGTGTATGTGTATGTGTCATCGCTTTCCTATGTGTATGT
>JAODKN010000104.1:6673976-6684766 GCA_026774425.1 Petrocephalus zakoni | reverse complement strand
TCCAAACCTATCAACACAAAGAAATAAAATGGACTGGGTGGGGGGACCTGGCAGCCCCCCCTGATTAATTGTGATTCCTGTGGTCATTTTTGTCTGGGCTTTATACCGTTTGGTTGCACCTTACTCTGAGCAAGCAGGGCCACCCTTTCTGTTCTGCTCAGGGGATCTGGGCAGCCGGTTGACCTTGGACACTAAGAGGTTTTTCTTTTGGTAGTTTTTGGTTCCTCTCCTCCGTTGTAATCCGGCTTTCTTTCTTTCATTTCTTTGTGTTTCTTTTCCCCTGTTTTGTGTTACTCTCTCTTAATGATATTGTAATGTATCACAGCGGCCATGTAAAGTGCCTTGGGGTGACTCCGTTGTGCAAGGTGCTATATAAAAATGAATTTATTTGAAGTAGATTGATCGTGGCTTGCTCACAATAAAATTTGTTAAATAGAGAGGGAGATTGCTGTGTGTAAAATCTGCCAAATAAGGAGAGATTGCTGCTGGTAATATTCGGTAATATTCAGGGGCGTATCAAATTTTTTATAAGTGGGGGGTAGTTCTAGGATGGGGAAGTAAAACTCCCCCTTGAAATGATCACAGCCAAATTATAATATAATTATAATCACAGCCAATTATATTCCTGCATTTCTACATTTTCTTTACATCTACACTATTCAGATAAAAGGAGTCTATCTTCCCTCGCCTTTTCCTTTTGTGCATCCTAATATTGCATGACAAAAAGAGAATGATTGCTTCAAGACACAGCTCTATGATAGGAACATATGAAGCTGCACGAGACGGACTGAAATAAAAAGAAAAACATGGAGGTACTTGCCTAACGTATGCGGTAAAGTTACCCCCTATCTAGTTGCTATAACGTTAAATGCATTACCATTGGCTAGCAAGGGCTCACGGGGATAATTAACCTCGTCTAGCATACATTATGTAGAAAATGCTGACGTTATGATGTTGTGACAGGCGTTGTGAATTTTGCTTTACTAATTTAGCGTGATGCAGTATCAGATATCAGGGACGTGTGGTCAGGGGAGGCAGGTGCATGAGGCAAAGCCTCACATGTATATAATCATGAGAAGTAAAAAACAAATAATGATAAAATAATTTAATATTAATATTTATCTACTGCTCTGTGCTATACATGTTAATGTTGTATTCCATACTGTGTTCCAATCATTTTATTAATTTTAAAAATCAAAATCTCTGAATTTGCGTATATCCCGCTCAGATACAGAGGAGCCGCGCGAGGTGCGGCAGCGATGGGCGGAGCCTCATCTCCCAGCGCGCGACCCCTCACTGACTGCGCCGAGCGCGCGCCCAGTGCTTTCTCGCTGCATGTCACCAATGTCATGTTTGCACACACCTATATTATATGTACCCACGTTCCATAGAATAGCCCATGTATTTCGCAAACGTGTATAACGAAGTTAGTCTTGCTGATCTGATACGAAACCGCAACAGTGCGGGGTGTGATGAGTCCGAGCTGTTTCGGTAGCATTAGGGGACCTACGCAGTATTAGGCATGTGGTTTTAATGTTATGGCTGGTCAGTGTTTATATATGTACTATATTGTACATATTTAGGTATGTACAGGGCAGCACAGTAGCTCAGTGCCTGCCAGGCATACTCTCTGGGTTTGGATGTTTGGGCCCTTTGTTGGGCTGGCCGTTGTCACTAAATTGTTCATGGCTTGGTGGCGCTGGTGGTTTGCTAAGCCAGCACCCCACCCCAATGCCCTAGTCCTCCCATCCAGGACGTATACTGGCTCTCCTTATAAACCTGAGCAGGATGAGCTGTTGCAAGAGGGATGGATGAGTGTATATACAGTAATGTAAACTCAGCTAGTTCCTTTAATTGATGGCTAACTGGATTGGAGCCGACTGCCACACCTGGTAACTTGTGATAAATTGGCGATAACTTCTGAGTTGATTACAGTACCAGCTTAGCAGCCTTATGTACAAGTGGAGTGCATAAATGCAATTGGAGACTGCCAATCAATAAAATGCAATTACAGCATATGTCACTGGGGTATGAGTCATGCTCTTTGGAATACAGGGCCTCGTCTCCAGTTGTTATCAGTTACCATTATAAAGGAATAACCGTGTGACAGAGCAGGATCCAAAAAAACAAAGCCAGAAATCTTCATTTGGGCCCAGTCGTTTCATCCAGACTGCACATCTGTTATGGCGATATTCTGTGCCTATTTATCTGTGAAGTAACTGGACGCTTGCTGGGGAGACGAATGCTCTGATCCATTGCTCTGTCAAGCTGGATGGTTTTCTACTATTAGTGGAATACTTGAATGCCATTTCCAAGGAAAAAAAGAAAGCATACATTTTAGATTCTGACCATTTTTGCATTGTTACAGAAAGTACTAATGCAACATTTCGTGGTGGTAATTTGCTAAAGAGTTTTAGATGTTTGTTTTCTCCCCTGGCACATAATTCTCATGTTCCCGCAGCTACGGGAAATGCTGATAAACAGAACCCAGAAGACGGTAACATCACACCTCCTCCACCGCCGATGGATTTTGATTGTTCGTGCCTGTGAGACGTTTGGGGGTATGTCCCTCATGGGAGGGAGGGGTTGGGTAACTGGGAATATTGTGTTGATTCAGTCCATCTGTTCCGTGTTCAGCTGGCACTATAAATGTTTGGTTTATCCCCCTCTTGTTCCGAGTAAGCCTGCTCAGATCCCAGTGCGACTGATGTTTCCTATAACCATGATTTGTTGCCCCCTATGACCATGCCTGAGTTGAGTTTTCTCACCATAATGCTTCTCATTTGTGCATCACCTCTGTATTGCAAAGATACAGTTCCTGCCCTTTTGCTGTAACCCCGAAATGGAACCCTTCACCACTAATGAAGCGAATGCTTCATGTTCAGCCCTAGGCCACACAGAGCAAATCTTACAGCGTGTTATTCAAGGTGAGCTTTAACTGATTTTAATCTGTGTTTATAAATCTGTATATCGGTACCTCGCAATATTATTCTGTTTACATTCCTGCATTAACTCTAAACTGCTTTCTGATTAAATCCCGGCTGTGCATTATGAAGGGCCACTGCTGTGTCGTAGTCATGTTCTTCAGTTGGGAGGGGGGTCCCTTTTTTCGCATTCACTCTTGGTGCTAAACTTATCGATGGTCTTCATTGCCAAGGAGTTCAATTTTGGACTCATCCAACCATGGCATATGTTTTAAGTCAAAATACTAGCAGTACTTAAGAAAATCCATGTGCTTACATTTTTCTGTTATTCTCAATAAGGGATTCTTCTAGAAAGAACTGTACTGTAAAGTCTGTTGGCATGGATATGGTATCCAAATGTTTATGCCGAGACTTGGGCACAGCATGATGCAACTAAACTCCAACATTCTCTAGTTGTGACCTTTGAGCGTTTTTTTTCTGACTTTTGTTTCCTTATGCATTTTTGTCCCATTCCTCTTCTCGTGGATTAAAGCTTTTTGAAGACAGCTGTAATAATAGTAAGTGGTATGTTTCAGTTTTTTGACCCCGAAAATTGTGGTTTGTCTCTTGTGACTTCTTGACAGAATATGCTCATTTTGTATACCATAGTGAGACAGGAAGGCGCAAATGCCTTTATATATATTATATTGCATATTACATATAGTAACTAGGCTTTTCATGCTAGCCTAATTTTCTTAGGCTAAGTAGAGATGGGCGTAATCCTTCTTAGCCCCAGCAAACCTGTCCTAGTCCCAGCCCTTGTTTCGACCCGCATCACAGTTTACTTTCTGCCCTTGCTTGCTAAAATTCCTCTCTGTCTGTCGATTCTGACAGTGCACAGGCCCAGTAAACATTAAAAAGGGAAAGCCTTCCACTGTGTTCCTGGGTTTTCCCCTGGACCTTCTCCTGGTTTCCTGGATTAGTTCACCATGCTGAGCATTATTCACATGCATGTCTTTTGGACTGTGTGTGTTGCAGTGGGGAGCATGACAGGTCACGGGGTATGACCAGAGATGTTCATGAGTCACATAATTAGAGTCCAAGTCAAGTCTCAAGTCTCCATCGTGGTTCCAGCTTGATATTACTATTTATCAAAAATATTACCAGAGATATTCACGAGTCACAAAATTAGAGTCAGAGTCAAGTCTCAGGTGTCCATCGTGGTTCGAATGTTGCATTGACTTGACATTTAATTAAATTTTTATACATTATTTAAATAAAAAATGTAACCATTGCGTTCTGTGTAACTTATGCAACTAAATGGGAATCACCACTTGAACAGTTCAAAAAATGCATGTTTCATAGTTCCATAATTCAAAGTTGAATATTTCAAATGCCTTTGAAGCAATAACATTTTTGTAAAACTACCGCGATCCAGAAGGATAAGCGGTTTCAGAAAATGGATGGATGGGTGGATTGTAGAACTAATTTCTCAAAAATAACATTATGATGAAGAGATCCCTTGAGCAGAAACAGTTAATCATGAATTAACTTTAATGTGAACTGTTACAAACATAGACAAGGAGGGTTTAAATTTTGCAGCAACAATCAACTATGTAAAGTTTATGCATGCAAAATTTTAATTTTTACGCACTGTTCTAAAGCAAAAACTCCAATTAATGGATAAAATTAAATTGTCTTTCAGCTCGTGTGTGTGCAATTAAATAAATGATTATGCAAGTAACACTACAAACTCTGTGTTAAAAAGTTAAATTAATGTGTGCAGTCGTGCTGGTCTTTTAGTCACGGGAGAGCATTATATTTTTACTTGATTATAAACCATTAAATTTGAATGCGTGATGGAACTCTGAATAATTTAAGAAACTACACTCTACGGAGGGCACAGTGAAGAGGTGAGGGCACTTTTTAAGTTGTAAGAAAATAATTATGAAAAAAACGACAATGTCTTCTATAAAATGCTTGAAATCATTGATAGCTCAACAACAAGCCCACGTAAACCTAAGTGACAGTGGAACCAGCACTGAAATTATGGGGGGGGTGCTGCTGGCTCTAAAGTGGTTTCAGGGCAGCTGGGGTAAGGCTGCAGATGTAACACACTGACCCGTGCTGTGCTGTCCTTCCATCAAAAAGCCATAACTTATGGTATAATTTGGCCGGGGCTGTTGACGATGGAGCGCGTTGCCATCCAGCGTGATCCCCAGCTTGTCCCCTGTGTTTCCTGCGATGGGCTCCGGGCTCCGTCCTGGATAAGCGGTTATGGAAAACCGAGGGAGAGGTGCACAGGTATTCATTATGACTTCTTTCTCAATTTCCCGCGCTGTTTTCTTGTAACCCCACTGTAATAATACTTTTTTTCACCTTGGAGAGAACTGTGCTGGAAGATGAAATTGAGCGGAGGAGTCTCGGAGGTGTGAGATATCCAGCCGTCATCTCCAGTACTTCCACACGCTAACATTTAAGTGTTACTTAATGTGAGGGAAGAAGGACGCAGCCTGCTGCTCCTCGGCTGCTGTGCTTGTTGGCTTGTGCTGTCCCCGGAGACGCTCTTTGTGAACAAACAATGAACATGCACACTTCTCTCTAGGCCTGTTTTCATTGACAGTGACACTATCTGTGATTCAATAAAAAAGGAAGCTCCATGTATTAAGCATGGGGTATATTTTTTCTTCAGCAGGAGATATAAAAAAATTGCCTGTAATTCAGTGATTGCATCTTCTGCCACTGATGTGTATCTCACCAGACTCACTAAACAGCAACAATAATTCACTGTGATATCATTGTAAGACTATAGCCAATTTCAACCAGTTTAAGTCTAATGTGCAGTAAATATACATTCTGAAAATGTCCTTAGAAACATTACAGTAATATATAATAATTTGAACATCGCTAAACTTCATGGAGATCATGTAGTTTATGAAGCTGTATTTTACTTTATTTTAGCCTTCGTTACCATTAGCCTTAGTTAGCCTTAGCCTTAGCCCTGTCTGTGGACTTTAGTTGTCGTTCCACAGTGGCTTGCCAATTTGGGTCATGTTTTAAGTGCAATGCTTTGCAGTCATAACTTTTGTATGAACATTTTGTGTAGCTAAAAGTATTAGCACGCTATTAGGGAGGCATGTTTATATGGTTCCTGAAAATAGTGTAAAATTCTATTTTGGTACATCCTCAGACAAAGGACCATAGGGAGAATGTCAGAGAGAGCAGGACAGAGACATGGGCGGGCAGACAGATGAGACGGCCTACTGGGCTGTGCGAGTGTAGCTGGCACCTTGAACAGCAGGTTTCTGGATGTGTACTGTCCTTCCTTCCTGAGATGTGTATCCATGTCGCCCCTTAGCTTCCACCCACAGCTGCCGCCCCCCCATCCTTCGGAAGGGCGGGGGTCTGCCGTCGCCGAGTATCTCTGCCACATTTCAAAATATCCCTCCTCACATCCCACGCGGACAAACGGGCCCCATGACACAAGATTGGAAATGCACTCTAACCTTTCCCAGGGGAAGCCTGTTCAGTGGGGGTTCTGGAACTGGACCTTCTTCTCTTCTTCACATTCTTATCAAGATCACTATCTCCCCAGTTGCAGTGGGGTCTAATTAACCTGCCATTTATTAAGCTCTTAGTTTTTTTTTTTTATAAGTCGGCTCAATTTACAGGTGTTTTACATAAACTTTATCTAGTATGCCCCCGGGCAGAGACCTCACACCCTCAATGTATTGCCTCCTGCTTGCATTTAATGACAAGATTTACAAGATAAGACATATGTGGTGATAAAAAAATATATGGAGAGACAAGATTGATATACCCCGTCCAAGTACCCATCCAAAACTGAAATAGAATATTAACAGCACAGAAATAGAACTGTCAACATCCTTATGACAGCTAAAATAGGCAGAGCAGGTGCCAACCTGAATTTTTACTCCGTGTTTCTCCTTAAGAAAAAAAAATGTGGTTTAATTCTTGTTCATTTTTCGCTTGTAAAGGGGTATCCCCTGGTGGGCAAACAAGGTGTCTTCCAGCACAATTAAATGCAATTAGTGCCGCTTGACGCTTTTCCTACATTTGAATACCACTTGGCTGCATCCGAATGATGTAACCAGCGTCCCGTGGCCTGTAACAGTCTGGAGTGGCGGCCAAGGCCAGCATGCGCCATGGGGAAGCCCGGGTCAGGAAGCGCAGCGCCTTATCAGGCAGCCCTGCAGTGCTCACTGCGGCTGGCTGCCCGGGGCCCATTCTTAGCCAGTCTCTCTCCCCACGTTTCCCTAGTTTGTAGTTCCTCCTTGCTACAAGAGAAGACTCGATGCCAACGCTTCCCCATAACCAGTGGCCCCATGTGAGGAGTTAAGTGGTATTGTGGAGGGTATGTCAGCCTCCCCAAACCCTCACTTTCAATCTGGACCCAACCCTGCGTCGTGGCCTTTGTAAGGATCTCCTCTGAGTCACTTTGACACATGGCGCTGTGTGTGTCCCTGGCAACTAGAGATGGACTGTTAGGATGGACGCTAAATAACCAATTTTTCGAGACCTTTTTCTATGCAGATCTTTTGATAGACGGTCATGCGTAACAGGAGTACATTTCAGTCAGGCTTCCCTGGAACGGGTCTCATGGATCATATCGGACCAGGGGGAGGACACCCTAGACAGGATGGTCATCATAGGGGGCACAAGCATGCACAGTGTAGCACCTGCAAGATTCACCTATACATAGGAGGAAAACAGAGTGCCTAGCAGAGATTTGCACCACATGGGGAGAAAAGTCCGCACACACCCACACACACGCACACACACACACACACACACACACAGGTTGAAGACAACAAGTCAAGCATCCAGCCCTGGTGCTGTGAGGCAGCACAGTTACTCCCTGAGCCACCTGTCTTGGTGACTATTCTGTTCTGTTCTTTGCATAAGCCTGATAGCTAGTATTTTGTAATTAAAAGCTAATTGTAAGTAAACCATATGGTTGCCCATTTACATGAGCACATTGTGTCACATTTCCCAGCATTCATTCAGGAATTATCTATGACTTTGTTTACATGGTAATGATGTAATGGGTGTGATACACCAACCAGAGAAGGGGCCCTGATCTCTGCCAGCTAAATCACCCAAGTCTGCTTAGATCCCCCAACATTTGACACATTTTCCGTTTGCTATTCATCCACGTTTATGTTTCTCTTTTCTCATTTTTTTCATTGTTGTCCTTGAATAATGTTGCGGATTTGGAATATGCCCGTCTGAACAGGTTTCCTGTGTATCGTATGACTTCTAGTGACAGATTGTTCTGATGGCTTCATCCAGATGAGTGTCAGGAAGACAGAAGGTGGCACCGGCAGTGAGGAGGGGGGGTGAGGCTGGGATTGCGAGAGCAGACGGCAAAGCAGAGGGATATAATTAAAAGAGTAACATTGTACCATGCTCCACCATGATGCCTAAGGTGCCCTCAGTGAATGGCGTGTAATGGAGCCACAGATTACTGTCAGGTCTGTCCTTCCGCAGCCCCAGCGCCCCCTGTAGGCAGTCTGTGGCAGGCCCCGGGTACACAACGCCCATGGCGAGGAGGCATGAACAGTTTGTGGGGCAAAGTTTGTATTGGCGTCCCTTCAAGGCCACCTGCCCTGTATTAGGGAAGAGGGCAGAAGATGGATGGATGGATGATGGATGGATAAAAGGGGAGGTGAAACCCAGGGGAGGCTCCTGGTGCGCATGCAGCTTCATTCCATGTATGAAGGAGGCCCGCCCATGTGCATCGTGTACTCAAGTCTGTGTGCATGGTGCATGCCGTAGTCCACTTCACATGATCTGCTGGTATCTAGTCTACACCCTTGTTCTCTAAGGACTAAAGACAGTCAACTGCACCCACATGTCTATGCACTGAGAATGTAGTGGCTGGTGCTGGAGGACTTTCTGCGCACTGGCCCGTTAAGGCCTGGCTGGAGACCGATGGCCCTGTTTTGGGTACACCTCGTGGCACTGCTGTACATCTTCAGAGTCACTGTACATGGCCACTGGTGAGGAAATAAAAACAGCAGGACGTCACTCTTCCGGTTCGCAGAAGTCACAGAAGACACGGTGGGCTCTCTGGAGAGCTGTGAAAGGCAACTCCGTGGCTGCACCACCTACCATACGTGCAGCAGATAATGGTGTTTATTGGTTTTTATCGTTTTTCGTGTTATTATTTTTTCAACAGACGTGCACGTGAAAAGTGCACATCACAGTCACGTAAGACAATGCAAAAACAGAATTCAAAAGCAGTGCATGGGCACAGCTTAGACAGAAGGGTACTTAATATTTTCCTGAGGTGGATGCCATGCTTAGGGGTGCATCAGCCCCACCTTGATGTATTCAAACCTGCAGCTTACAAACCTATTAATTTTCCCCGGCGATTTGGGGAAACGTTACGCTCCTCCACTGCGCTGTGATTTTGCAAAGTGTACATGAGCGCAGAGAGAACAAATGAATATTAATGAGCTTCCTGAATAAATAACGTTCTCGGCAATCTGGGGACGTTGGCGAAATGTTTATTCATTAAAGGATTATGTAAAATAGCACTGAGGCATGTTCACACATCCTTTCACGCCTAATGGCAAGGAACTGAAATCCAAATCGTCTTTCCCAGAATGTGGAAAATAACATTTGTTTTTTTTTTTTTTTTGATAGAAAGAGGGTAAAGTTTTGGGTGGCTGATATGTACCTGGACGCGGTACACATCTGTGCATGGCCGAAAGGTCGCGTCCCTGCACACTGGGTTTCCATGATGGTGCATGTGTGCAGAAAGGCTGCGTTCCTGCACACCGGGTGTCCATGATGATGCATGTGTGCACGCTGATGTGTGCACAGCCAGACGGAGGGTCACGGAGCCTCACAGCAGCCTCAGAACAAACGGCAGCCGTATGCCACCTGCCAGCCCACACCCTGTGCTCATCACACGCTGCTCCCTCTAACCCCTAGTGACCTCCACATGGAAAGCTCCGGGGTGGCCTCCTCTCTGTCAGATTGCAGTCCCCATGGCACACTGCCTGGCCTCCCCAACAGATGGCTGTCTGTGTCCAGAAGGACCCTATCAGGTCTGGTACTACTGTGGTGCTACTTTTATAACACTCCAGAATGACCTTTTTTTAGCATTAAATAATAAATACATCTTTTTAAATCTGATTCACATTTCTGTATAATGATATGATAGCTGACCCGTAATGCACTGATGACTGACCTTAAAGTGAATTAGAAAGAGTTATAATACCTCGTTAGTCAGACAGATCATTTGGCACCGGCGATTAGCCTTTTGAAAGTATTTAACATGTTCAGTGTGATTACCTGAAAATTATGGAAGGAACCAATAACACCACTCTTAGTGTACATATAAAATAAATAAATAATAATAATAAAAAAAAAATATATATATATATATATATGTCACGCTCAGCCCCGCCCTTCGTGTTTCTTCCCCTGTTTCGCCCTCTGGCGGGGCTTGATTCGCCGCACCTGACCCTTATTGTGTTTTGCCCCGTGTGATTGCTCCGCTTGTTTCCCCTGACCCTTAATGTGCTGCCCTATTTTAGTGCGTCTCTGTCCTGTGCCCCTTGTCCGGTATTGTCGATGCTTGTATACGCTCGCGGATTACGTTGGCTCTCGTGTTTACCCTGATTCCTTCTGTCTTGGAGAATAAACGCCCCTTGGAAGGGCTTAAACCCTGCAGCTGCAGTTATGGGTCGTTCCTCCCGCCGCCGACGTGGCAATATATACACTCACCTAAAGGATTATTAGGAACACCATACTAATACGGTGTTTGACCCCCTTCCGCCTTCAGAACTGCCTTAATTCTATGTGGCATTGATTCAACAAGGTGCTGAAAGCATTCTTTAGAAATGTTGGCCC
>JAODKN010000104.1:6652425-6662914 GCA_026774425.1 Petrocephalus zakoni | reverse complement strand
GATAGGCTGGCAGCCCTCTCTCCCCCCCCCCCCAAGCATAAGTGTCAAATGATCCATGGCTGGATGGAATATGTGCAAAGTGGAAGACTAGATGTGGACCTCTATCTGACAGCCACAGCTGCCGGGACCGGCACCCTGCACCGAAGCCACGGAAAACTTCAGCTCCGGCTCAACATGATGCCGGACCGTCATAAACACCCTACATTGTTTTAAGCCCCGCCCACTGCGGCATCTGCGGCGCTGCCTGTCACTGCCTTCTCCCACCATACCGTGACCCTGTCTCCACTCATCTGAGGAATGATATGCAAATACTCCACCGACAGTAGCCGCCGTCACAATGAGCTTTCATCTACCTTCATAATACCCTATTGCTGCTATTTTTAAAGTGATTAAAGAACAGACTTCATCTTTATAGGGAAATAATGAAGCATGAGAAAGCAGTTTAAAAACCACAAAAACACTGTAATAAGAACTTTAACACTTTAATTATATTTTGGGATTTTGGTGTTGTTCTTAAATGTGCCAGTCATCGGTATGTGATAAATGGTGCTCCTGTCTCGCCTCGCACTTACCTATATTTAGTTTTTTTTGTCCTGCAGGGGGTGTGGTTACTCAGTGGGTACTCTCACCTCACGCCTGCAGCACTGAGGCTTTGAATCCCGCCTCCGACGCTGCGTGCAGAGTCCGCGCGCTCATTCTGCGTTTCTGCAAGTTTTCTCTGGCAGCTCAGGGTTCCTCCTGCAGTCCAAAAGTCACGCTGTCAGGTGATTCAGTGTCTCTAAAATTACACACTGAGTGTGAGGCCTGTGCCCAGTGATGGAGTGCCATCCTTTTTGCCTTGTGCCCCCGTGTCTCTCGGTATGGGCCACATTGACCAAGATCCCATAGTGGAAAAGCAAAAGGATGGACGATCATCTTTTTTTTCCCCTACAGCCTGCAGATATTTTGCTGGAGGGTTTTGGGTTAAGTACCTTACACAAGGGGACATCAGCAAAGACTCCCTAAGGACTTGACCAAGCAGCATTTGGGTTACAGGGCCAAACTGTGAAGCATGCTACTCACAGACCTGCTTTGTCGCAGACAGTGGACACACTGTTTGGATTCTCTAGCTCCGAGTCAGAATGCTGTTTCTGTGCTGCTGAGATGCACAGATTTTACACAGAGCACTTCATTATGTGCTTTATTACCATAAAGGGCAGACACGGCTGTAAGCAAACATTTGCCTGTGGTCTGACTCGCAGCTTAAACAGCAGGTGGTCCTAATGCCCTCTGATTTCATATTAATCCGACTAATGGCTCCCTCAAAGGGGAATTAATTGGTTCCTTCATTTTAACGGGCAAGCAGAATACAGAGACCTCGGCCGGCGTGAAGATCGTGATTGGATGACACACTTTTTCCGGTCCTTGCTGGATGCCCGGGACAGCAGTGGGCAGCCTTTCCCCCAAGACGAGCCCCGCATGCCGTGTGCAGTTTGGGGTCATGTGACCCAATTCCAAACCATCATATTAGCTCGACAACCTTTCGTTCATCTGGCTAGAGGTTGAGAAAAGTTTCTTACATTGGGAATTAAAAAAAAAAGCAGGCTCACATCTGTCACTGGTGATTTATGTCTCCAATTATATCTGCATGCCTTTCTGACTTTGCCGTTTCCCTGGAGTTCACGCAAACACCTTTTTTCTGACTTATGATAGGTGTCCAGTCATTCTGTACAGGCACCTGTACATTGATCTACCAGGAAAAGATAAGATACTGGAGGCTTCATAGCTGCTCAGTAAGAATGCCCAGCTGTACCCTTATTTTTGGACTATTTTGAATAGGCCCCTTTGTGAGGTTGATGGAATAAGGCCAAACTGTACTTTTTTTGTTTGTAGAGTACAGCACCTGTTACCTCATTCTACCGGTATACTTATTATGGCTCAAATTGGGTGTTTCTTTTTTACAAAGAGGGAATGGCACAAACTGCAAAGCACACATGCACCTTGAGGTAGCTGATGGCAGCCCAGCCTTGTTTCGACTGATGCCAGTGCCCAGGATTTACTGCGAGGAAACACGGAAAAAAGACAGGGTGTGTCTGGCCCGTGATTGAAATTATGGGAAGGGAGTGAGCTGAAGCCTTTTGGAGGATTGTGACGCTATAAGGACAGTGAGTGGAGAAGGAGGCCAGTGACTTTAAGGCAGCAGTGGTCGTATTCGCAGGTGATGATGGACTGGGGCCTGAACTGGAAAGACTGTCTATGGGGTCATGTGGGAGAAATCGACATGCCGTCCACCTCTGACTGGCAGAAGATCACTCATCCATTGGAGTGGAGTGGCTGCAGAAATATGGAACAGTTGGGGTATATTTGAACTCCCGGAAACATGGTTATAGCTGGTCTCCGTTGCGCCTGGTACCGACACCACGTCGCTAACAACCTGGTCACCGCGTGCTGGATGAGATTGCAGAATTAGACGATATATATTCTCCAACCTCCAACCAATAACGCAAATAAGTATAAATACATTCTCTACTGGGGAAAAGTAGCCCAAACATGTAAAAGTGATGCGAAAAAAATAAATGTGGAGATGAAGGTCATCGTTTTCATGGTGGAGAAATCAGTGCCCCCGCATTGGCGAGGTCCCCTGTCGTCGTGCATGGCCGGGCCACTGATGAGCAAAAGAAGAGTGGAATGACAGAGAACACAAAGATCTGGCCGTTCTACTGAGATACCAGCACTGAGGCATGTGAGGCGAGCACTAAGAGCCAATTAGAGTAACGCTCTTCTACTATGGGTCACACGGTCTGTTAGACTAGCTGGAGCGTGAAGGTGCATCTGCAGACTTTAGCCGTAGATTAGTGGGGGCATATCAGTAGCTACCAGAACATGTGCTGCTGTGAAGAGCATGCTGGGACTCCAGTTCTGGCCTTCTGCTGCTGGGAAGGCCTCAATGTCATAAGTCCTTCTGGGAAAGTCCATTAAGGCTGTAGTCTAAACAACGCGTCAGGCTAATGAGTCAGTCTGACATTGCCTTGGCGATAAGATCTGACCATAGAGCGCAGAGGCGGAGGCTGAGTAAATTTTAAGATGACTCAAACTGACTAAAGTGGGCACAGATCTCAAGCCTAAAAAAGAAACAGGTCGACCTTTTACCACAGTCCATCTGTGGTAGAGGAGAATAATATTAAAGGTAAACAAATATTAAAAAGTTAATGTGTAGTTTTAATGAAAGGATCTCCTGATTTCTAAATGTAGTGTATGCGCTTTTCACAGCAGTGTTTCCCAATCCGGTCCTCCGGGACCCAAAGCCGGGTCCACATTTTTGCTCCGTCCGAGCTTCCTGCCAGGATGGCTCTCCTACTGGGAGCTGGGGGGGAGCAAAAATGTGAACTGTCTGTGGGTCTCTGAAGACCGGATTAGGAAACACTGCTTTAAAGTATTCGTATGTGAATCTGCGAGGGTGGCATAGTTTAGCTTCTGGGAGAAAATGAAGGAATTACCTAAGGAAGAGACTAATTTGCAGAGATTTCATCCTTCATTTGTCCCAGATAAGATCTATATTGCAAAAAAACGAAACTATGTTCATTTCTCTCTTAATAAATCTTTATAAATCTCACTGAAGATTCGGTTGAATACAAAGAGTAAGTGTCTGCAGGTTATTGGAGAAGTCTAACATTACCTACAGCCCATAATATCTCTGGGAGCTTGAAATTAGATTCCTGCAAGATTTCACATGAATCTTCACCCCGACTCCACTCATCTTTGGTAAACATTTCAATTAGAGGCCTTGGCGATATCTCATTTCCCCATATCTCATCTTTATAAACGGTTTCTCCAATAGAAGCTTTCAGAGAAACTGTAACGAAGCAGGAAATTCACTCCTTTGTGCTGTGAGCCTTTCCTGTGGTTCTGGGCTGAATGAACACAGAATGAGCCGGCTTTCCCCTTTATGTTTCTAAGCCTGTTATACGCCAAAAATAAATGCATTTACAAACTCGACAGGCCTGCATTGATAGACAGGCTCCCTCCCATGTTCTGTCCCGCAAGAAGCTCCATAATGGTGCAAGATTAGTTGGGCAAAATTGTGAGGTGGAGATGCAGAAACATGCATTCCCCAGGGAGGGCTGAAACCAACTTTCCTGCTTTAAGAAGACATTCGGCCTTGTGGCCTAGCGGTCATCACTCAGCCTGCCTGTCCCCGCTCTGTGGATTCCGCTGACCGTAAACCCATTGTCCCATTGTGATGGATGGACGCTTTACAGCCGAGAGTGGGAGATTCTCACGTGTCTGCGAGCTCACGGGCCCCAGCATCGACCTGATGATAGAGTGGGGGCAGGCAGAGCTGGCTTCAGCATGACTCACTGGGAGCTGATGTCTCTCTTTTACAGAAGATGGAGGGCAGGCTTGCCAGAACCTCACAAGTACGAAAGGATGACGACGGGAGCGAGCGAATGGGCTGCCAATTGTTTCATTTTCGAGTAGCCAAGTGCAGAGAAAATGCTGTAAATGTTGCCTCTGTCTAGTGAGTTCTTTCTCATAAGGCTACCACTCAAAAGCCATCATTTCCTGGAATTACTGGAGTTTAACAGATTACAGAATTTATTGGTAGCACAAATAAAAATCTTGCCAAATAATATTACTGTAAGCGGATCGCTGTTACAGAGGTATGAAGGTCAGAAAGCAGCGTCTGTGATCGGCAAGTCCCTGGTTCATGTCCTGTGCTCGGCAGAATTATTTCACCTTAACCCCCAATTGCTCCGGGGACCGTCTGAGCCTACTTTCTCAAAAGAAAAATGTATGTTACTCTAGATGAAAGTGCCTGGTAAATAAAAAAGTGAATTTATAGGCCTAGTATATGACTAGTGTTTTTTGATAAACGTGCCTGATTTTAGAAAATATGCCATTGGGTCTCAGCTCTTCACTAACTTCGGATTTTGTTAAAGGTTTAATCCACTGTCAAAATGGCTTTAGAGAGGAAATCTAGAGGAATATCGATTGCTTCGTTTTAGTGATTCGACATTCTCACAATTCCATTGTCTGCATATCTACTGCAGGTCTGCTACCTGAACCCTCTAATAGAATTAAATCAAATGCTGGCATCCAGGCAAGTTTTACTTCTACATTTTTACAGCTTTCTTTTTAATTCATACATGCTGAATTCGGCTGACATCACACCAAGCGAAATTAATAGCCAATATTAGTTAGTAGTTGGAGATTGGAATTATTTTGCAGAAAAGAAATACAATTGCAACAAAGGAGTGGTGTTGTAGCCAGCTAGCTCACATTTTGAGTCACTCTCTTTCCGCTGAGAGCGCAGAACAGTTAGCACTCATCCAAAGAGGCCTGTGCGGCTCGTGTAAGTGTGCTGCTTGTCAACACACACCTGTGTTTCCTTCCCCTCCATTTGGATACGAGGGAAACTGATTTACTGCTTGTTATGTTTCCCCTGAGGTGCGGCCCTCCTAGAGCTGGAGATGTTCGCCTGTAACAGCGGCCTAGGCTGGAGGCCTATATCTGCAGCCTGCTGCTCCCTGTGCACCTCAGGGACACATATAATTAATACATGCTACTCCGCCATGGAATCTGTGCCCTGACCTGAAGACAAGCCTCTCACAGATCGGTGCAGAAATACACATCACTGCTGCTGCGATCTCACCAATTATATGTGTGGTATTTGCGGCCAACGTTATTGATTTCTTGTCAAAGGGCCTGAAATTTTTAACAGTTATGCCATGAATATTTCAAAGTGCTTTTTCACAGCTGACTTTGAAGATTCTTAAATTCAAGTTTAACGCTCAGGGCTCCCGTCTCATCTAAGAGCAGGGTCACAGGTAACGTGTCAGCTCCCTTTGATCTCCGCGCCCTACGCCGGCTGCTTCCTCACGGATCCGCAGTCAGATTTAAGACGCTGATTCCTAGTAGGGTTAATTAAGGAACTTTAGCAACTTCGAAATGTGCCGGCCCTTTAAATTTTACATGCACTCAGTTCATTATAGAGCAGCTTATCCACGGTTTTGCAAATGCGACGTGGTCGGGCCGAGTGATTAACCCTAACCCTCATGAAACGCAAACTGAGATAAAAATCTCAGTTTGTGACGGCGGTAAGAAACACTTAATAAAGTAAAAGATATTAAGCGATGCTCCTATCGCTTTAAAGAGATGTGTAGGTAGTAATGACTCCAGCACTATGCAGTCTGGTAAGTTTGACCACTGCTGCCCCTACAGAAACTCGATAAAAGGAGGTGTCTTAATTAGTTGAAGTAGCACTGCATATTTCTGACTCAGTGCTTCACCCCCTGTGGCCTCTTCTCCTGCTTACACTGCCCGGGCTCGACAGTAAGTGTCAGTCTCACGGTCAACGAGTTTAATTGCTTTGCTGAAAGCCAGACGGCGGCCACCTTGGCCCTGACCTAACTATTCAGGGCCCATTTTCACATCAGTTGGCTCGCCGAGTCCTTCGCCTCATGAACAGGTCACAGATGTGTAGCAACAGGCCAGAACCAGCTCCCCGCTACGGCTAGTGTTAAACCTGTTACACCGCTTATCTTGATACGTTCAGGTTTGTTCTTTTTTTGGTGGTCGTGGCTGGTTATCTCTCCGCTGACAGGTCAGTTTCTGGCACATTTCTGTGGTCCAGCTCACAAGAGAGGCCTGCTTTCAGTTTGCGGTGGCCCAAGTAGGCAGCAGTAGCCGACAGGGACGATCTTGGCATCCTGGGCGATGGTAGTATTATTATTACTCTTTTGGGCAGAATCCGCTTAGCTCTCAGCACTGCTGCACAGGGCTCTTTTGTTATGGGGCAAGGATTGCTGCCTTTTCCCACCTTCAGATGTTTGGGGGGGTGCAGTGGGGTGGGCGTGTCCCTGGCTAGTAAAATACCTCTGTCAACACGACTGGAATCTGTCCTTTGTGTCTCAAGGGTTATTTCACGCTCAGGAGTGGCTGGACTGGCAGCGATTTAGCAGGAAATATTTGCCCTTTTATTGTGGAAGTCTCAGCTTCACAGGGAGATGGGAGGATCACCCGGAAGCAGGACTTTTCTGTGCTGTAGCACGCCAGGAACTAATTGCTCAGCGCCTCCCCTAGCCGTCTGCACAAAACCACAGAAAGTTTTAGCTGCGGTGTCCAGCGCGGTTAAGTACACGCTAATCACTGACCAAGAGCTTTGACATTTATAGGAAACTATTAGATCATAATCAGTTTGGTATGTTTTATGATTCTTGGGATTTTTCAAAGTGAACGACATGAGCTGGCCTCCAGAGGGGCAAAGCTGGAACAGGGGGCAGCTCACTGAGGCTGGTATTCGGAGTCAAAGCTGAGCATCCCCTTCTGCTGATGCCTGTCTGGGGTCCTACACACATGCTTCCCGACAGTCTCCACGGTGTTTATCAGTAGTTGTGGTCGAGTCTATCAGAAAATCAGCACCTTGGAGCACTTCGGATTCGCTGCGAGAAATAGCTCAGGCATTGGAAAAGATCTGGAGGACGTTAATTGGAAAACTGCACGTTAGTCGCATGTTGTTGGAAGGTGCTAAAGCATTACGGAAAGTGTAGCGTGAAATTAAATTGAGAACTGATTAGTTGCCACTAATATTTGAGTATAGGTCTCACTGTACCTTCTTAGTTCGTATCTTGAGATGACGTCCATGTTTGGTTGCCTGAGCGTATCTGGCATGTTAGTATCTATAATTGAAAGAGGGAAGGTGTGTGGAGTTGTGGTCTCCCCCCACCAGCTATGGATTTATTCACTATAATATGTCATAATACCTATGTAAGTTTCCTGGGACAGAATGAAATAATGCTGGGAATGCTGTGGGTGCCACGCTGTGCCACGCCTCTCTGCGTGCTCAGGACATGGAGGCTAAGTTTCACACAGCGTGGGATTAGTTTAATATAGCAACTGATTTGTTTTCCTGTTTGAGTTTCTCTCTGTCAGGGTCCCACCCCTCCTATGTCTCGTGAGCCTGCTGTAAACAGGGTGTTCGGGAATGCTGTTTCTAGCACAGAGCCAGGTATGTGATTCTAACAGGGCCACACTGGGGCGGGCAGCCCATCGCAGAGCGCACTCGCACGCACCAGCCACTCACGCATGCACACCTACAGGCAATTCGGCAACTCCAGCTAACCTTTTACAGTGTGGGGGGTGGGGGGGAACCCAGAGGAAACACTTGCTTCAGACACATATACAGATGAAGAACTGTGACTCAAAAATTGTTATTTTGAACCACTGAATAGCATTTAATTGGGCTGTGCAAACTCCATTCTGTATAGAGTAGCAGTCCCTGCTCTTTAAAGACACTCTAACAACTCCGAAAATGCAGCACTGATTTAATTACACATATACGACTGGTCCACCTCCCTAAGCCCAGCACCCTCCAAGCAAACCCCAGCTGTCTGTGCCCCTTTAAAATTAAGAATCTTCTGCAATAATGGAAAAGCCGTAACAGGAAGACAGTACAAACCCAGAGAGAGGAAAAACACTCTCTGTGAAAGAAGGTGGTGGTCAGGTGACCATTCAGGCCCGGAGCTAGACGAAATTCAGGGACGTCATTGTCATGGCATTAAAGTGGTCCCATGCGGCATTTACAGCCTGATAATCTGTTTCCTCCGGAATGTCTGCATTATTTTGTTTCCTTTAACGGTAAATGAACATAGTTGCATTACTATTACATGGCAATATATATTTATTTAGCATTAAAACAAATTGACGAGCATGTTATTTAGCTTTTTTTCCCGCAACGTAACATTGCTTGCTGTTGACATTTACGTGTAATTATCATAATAGCGCTGCTTCGCAGCCGGAAATGACAGCAGCTCTCCTTATTCTATTAAAGAGGTGCACAGTGACCTGTCGCCTTCACTAATACATTTATAATAATGCATGCTGCACATCTAGTTCTTAAGAATGTCAAAGAATTGGTCTCAAAAGAGACTTTGTTCTGTCTTCAGAAAACAGTCTGTACAAAAAGTCCAGGAATGGTCTGAATTAATTGTAGAATGTGTGGGTGTGTGTACATGTACCCATACAAAATAACAATAACAACAATAATAATAGTAATAATAATAATAATAATAATAGTAATAATAACAGTAACGCTTTTCTTAAAGCTGTCATCTATACTGCATTATAGATACCTGCATAATACATTATAATGGTCAGTATAAGAATTAATAAAGCATTACAGCATTTCAAATGGCAGTCATAAAGCATAATAGTGTTGATTATAATATTTCATAAGCTCCAATGAAGCTAAAATGCACTATAAATACCTTAACAATGCATTAAAATGGATGATAAAAGAATGTTTAATAATATAGCGTATTATAGATGAGAGCTCCACAAAGCATTCATAATGCTTAATATACATGGCTATAATGAGTTAGGCTTTTTTCTAAACATTTATAGCCATGTGTAATACGCTTTATGAATGCATTATAATGTGTTATTAATTATTCATGGATTCTTATAGACATGGCATGCATAGGAAGTGTTACCAAAAGAATGCATTTTAATGCATTAAGTAAGCAGGTGGACTTTTGCGTTTATTTTCTGGACCGCCACTTGATCTTTGGTAAGGCCGCGGTTGTAGCCAGTCATGTCCTGAGTGCTGGCTCTCCTAGACAGGATGATAATTAACAGAGCTGTGCAGTCACCCCCATAGACATATCAGACACACTCTCAATCGCACTCTCACACACACCAGAGCACATCAGCATGACATGTGGTGCACTTGCCATATATAATCATAACAGCACCCTTTATCCGACCCAGTGTCTCTGCACACCCTCTCTCACCCCACCAGCTCCCCCCCCGCCCCAGACGAAAATGCCCAAGACTGAGCAGCAGAAATAACTCAGGAAGTCTATGCTGACAAGGAGCTCTCAAAACACTACAGAAGGTTTTCTTAAGCCTTAAAAGGCAGCTGGTAAATTTTTTTTTAGTTCCGTGGGACTTAGTAGGTAGCCAAGAGAGATGTGCACCCTTTAGACAGACTGACTCCATTGAGGCCGGCTTTCAGGGGGATTGTTTGCGAATTTGACTCATTGCATCACTTCAGAAGTTTACGCTTAAGGAGAGGCCTGATAAGTCCCAGGGGAGAAAAAAACGCGGCCGAGGGAAACAAGAGGAGTGCTGGGACCAGGGCCTTGGGAGGTAAGATGGCCAACTGATGGCTGGGAGGTCTCTGTGGTCGGGAGACAATGCGGGTCACGGAGGGAGCTCAGATGTTTGGAGGCAGGGGGCACCAGGGCCAATGCTGAGACCCCCCTATATACATTGAGTGAGAAAAGGAAAGTGGCTGCCAAAAGAGGCCAGGAATAACCAGGCCAATTGCCGCGAAAGTTCGTGGGGTGAAGGGTAACTGGGGGGGCTAATGTTTCAACATTTTAAAGGCAGAGATAAGGACCCAAACTCTAGTCTGTATATTTTATGATGTAGTTCACCAGCGCCATCAAGTAACAGCAGATATGTTTGCTGCGTCTTTCACCATTTACTGTTCCCATTGAGTGCTAAA
>JAODKN010000104.1:6622828-6634541 GCA_026774425.1 Petrocephalus zakoni | reverse complement strand
TTCCATTATGTCGCGCTGCGTGCTGAACTCCGGTAAACTTTTGCTACTTATGAAACTAAAATCACACAGATGTAAGTAATACAGCCTGCAGGCTCCTCCCACATGCAAGCAGTAGCCCCGCATCCTCCACACCCACCAGCCTGCCGTCGCGGTGTGCTAAGGCAGGGCCTCATCGGCGCCCCCACTGATCGTGATAGTGGAATGGGCACCCCCACATCAGGATGAACGGTCACGAGTCGGGGGTAAAGGTGTTTCTCTGAGGGTTGGTGCACCAGTAAACTGTGCGTAACAGTAGGAAGCCGTTACTGGAAGATTCTCCCGGAGATGAATTTCAGCATGCGCCCTCCAGGACCCCTAGGGCCAATGATCTTCTGATCATCTCTCCATCCCATTTTCGCCTAGATGCAGAATTGGCTGCGACACTTGCTGCTCATGTCTATATCTTCAGAAGCATCACCATGGAACACCTCTGCTTTGCCCTTGGTCATATGACAGGAACATGGGTCCGGCCCCCAGGCCTGACACCGCAGCCAAAGCTGCAGTTCTTTCCTCCATCATCCGATGGAAGCTTCTTGGTATCATTTCCGGGCGATGTTTCCTCAGCTCCAAGGTTACCTCACAGAAGCTAGTGTAGCCTGCATAGGGGGGCTGATTCTGCTCCACCGGCGGATTATCCGAGACATCAGCGTTTAGCGCCACTTGTGCCAGATTCCAGATTCACCGTGACGCCCGTTTCCTCGGAATAGTGGATGGGGAACCGCCCTCCAATTAAAGCAGGACTCCTGCACCCAGGGGAGGGTGGAAATCGGGCGGGGAGCTGTCCTTCATGCCCTGGGGGTACATTCAGCATTCCCATGCTGCTTTACTCCTCCTCCCCACTGTCTTCCCTCGAAAAGGTGTGTGTATGTGCGAGGGGGGGGGACCCGCTGGGACCAAGCAGCCATGGAGAAGCGAGTGTGCAGGTGCTAGCTGGCCCCCTCCTCCCGACATACCTGAAGACCGCGTGCGTTTGACGTGTGAAGAGTGTGCTGCTTCCCGCTGGGTCCTGGAAGCCTGGGGGAGGGGGGGGTTACCAGAAGGTGCATTCACTCAAAACAATGAGTGTCACATATGGTTATGACATCAGGGACTTTGCAAGGTCAGAGAACCAAGGAGAAGACAGAGGAGACTCTGAAATGCATCAGTATTCTTGAGAGAAGAGCCGGTAGCGGTAAAGTTACCATAACTTATTATGCAACATTATAACTCCTTTCAGCATGCAAATTTTATTCTCTGGCTAACGGCAATAGCAGTGAAATCACCATACACACACACAGACAGCCATGCACGCACCCCCCCTCATGGCCGATGGGGGGGGGGGGTAGTGCATTACATGTTAGCCTCCCACCTTCTGCTCTGCCCACTGGACTTGGACATGTGCTGGTCTGGTCTGGGATCGCACTCGGCCTCCCTCCCAGTACCCCAAAGCCGTGCATGTCTCCTTGCGTCCAGCCGCGCTGTTGATGGAGGTTCAGATTATAAAGCCTGTCCAGTGAGTCGCCACCTTATATAAAGTGAAGTTATTCTAAAAATACAAATGAGCAGATGCCTGGTTATCTGCTGCTTGCAGCAGAAGTAGCAGTTGTGGTTTTTGAGAGGATTTTTTTTTATTGTGTGCTGCTCTTTGGAAGGAGAGCTCTCTCTGACGCCATGCTCCTCTTCGTGTGATAACAGGCCTCTCATCTCGCTCGCTGCGGGCTTCGGGGTGGAGGGCTAAACCACTGTTGAAAAAGGCACAGCTGACAGCCAAGGTTCTGGACTGGATCCCAAAATTTTCAAGCGCAAAAGCCCTGGACGTTCATTGCACAGCCTTCACAGTCACGGGCACCTACGATGACTTTCTGAACGCCTGCAAACGCGGCAAAATGGAACGATCCAGGATTTAAATGTCTGAGGACGAGTTTGCCTCCTGGCTGTTTATGAGGAGGACGTCGTCATCGTGAAAAAATGCTAAAAAGACTGTCAATTGTGGTTTTATGTTTGTTTCTTTATTTTCTGGGTCTGGTTCCACATTTATATTAAGAGTCACAATTACATATTTATGATTATATTGAAATGATAATCAGACCACTAGATAGGAAGACTCATGGGTCATGGCTATGTCAAAATAACAGCCCCACTGTCTCTGCTTGCAATACATACAAAATGGCCACAAGTGGGTGGTCTTTGTGTGGGCGGGACTTCCTGTAGATGGCAGATACCATTTCTGTGGTCTTCATATTGAAGCGTTGAGAAAAATACCTTTCTGCATGATGTAGTGTTTGAGCAGTTCAGCCCAAGCGTACACTCAGAGGCAGCGTGCGACAGGCTGGGTAACACTTTATGCATCAGTTCACCGCTGTGTCGCTTCAAATATAAAGGAAAGTGTAGTGTGTACTGGTTGATGCTGCAGTGAGGAAGGCGTAGGGCAAAAGTACCGCGGTATTGACAAATGGCAACGGTGGGTGGGAGCAGTGACGGTGATGGGCACAGGGTGACAGCGGAGGCCGGCCATCTGTGAGGCTGCAGTTCTCATGCAAAGCTGCTGCAGACCCCCAGACTCTGTAATCGCATGCACAGTGGTGGCAGCGAGACGGGAGTTCCATGGGGGTTTGCCAGCACCACCCCCCCATCCTCTGCTTCTAGACCCTCGCTCTCTTTTGCTGATTAGCATGTGGCAGAAACAGAGAATGTTTCTTATTAACATGCCAAAAGAAATATTTCCAATGTGACACGTTCAGTTTTGCCACCTTGGTCAGGCACATAGAAAGGGGCCATGAAGGGTGGGGCCATGATGGGCGCGGGCATGAATGGGGAAGTCATGATGGGCGGGGCCACGAGGGACAGGGCAATGATAGGCAGGGCCACGATGGGCGGGGCCCTATTACACAGGGGGGGCCACGAATGGGCAGGGCAATGATAGGCAGGTCCACGATGGGCGGGGCCCTATTTCACAGGGGGGGCCACGAATGGGCAGGGCAATGATAGGCAGGGCCACGATGGGCGGGCCCTATTTCACAGTAGGAGCACATTGCTTTGGTAATCGAGGTAGTGCAGATAGCTACCACAGGATCTGGTTTCTGTCCACTAAGACCCAGCTTTCATCTGCTAAAGCTGGAGATACTGCAGCTGCAGAGGGGAGCGGCTGGCTTGGCTGCTGCTTTCTTCTGGAAGTCACTCCCTCCCCTTGTTCTTTGGACAGCCGCCCTCGGCGCGGGACTCTCCGGAGGCCGTGCCCTGTGATCCGTGCAAGCATTTAGTGGCAGATCAACGCTACTGCAGAAAAGATGGGTGTGTGGGGGGGGGGGGGGTTGCTGTGCGTTCCCAAGGCTGGCCTTGCTGAGCTTTGGGAGAACTCATCATGAACCTGCAGGTGTCCCACTCTTATCACTTCTCGGTAAAATCTGCAAAGGCCTCATTTCACGCCCCAGTGCACAGCTCCTCTGCCAGGTATGTGTGTAACTGCTGCCGCTCGCCAGCCTTCCGTATTTATGAATATTTAACAAGCTCCAAAAAAAAAAAAAAAGAAACGAAGAAAGGAGCGTAGCAGTTTTTGGAATACTCGTGGCCGGTGGCAGGGCGGCGCTGTTGGCGCGGATGCTGCGCCGTTGTTTCAGTTAATCGGAGAAGGTCAGCGAGCGCAGTAATGGGATAACCGGAGCACGATACAGCGGTGGTGGGGGGGGGGGCTGAATTCGGCGGCCGGCTCACGCGGCACTGTAATTAGTTCCTCAGCTCCAGGTAATTCAGAGGTGTACATGTGAGCTGAAAGCCTTCAGCTGGAGGCGTGGGGCACCACCAGGCCCAGGGACAGCTGTGCAGACGCATGCTGTAATTGGGAGGTTTTCAGGGGTGCAGTCAGTGTGCTTCCCTTAAGAAGGGGAATAATGATCACAGTGCTGGGAATCAGGGCGGCGGGATGGGCGGGGGGTGGGGGGCAGAACTGTCAGCTTATGATTTCTTTTCTCAACTTTTATGTCCCAGCTTCTAGTAAATCAGGGCCTGCAGAGTGATTTTTAGCATGATGAAAAGGAACAAGGGCGGCAGATTCTAGGAGCCGTTAGGGGTCAGGGCTACTAGCAATCAGCAGGGAAGACGGGCATGCCGGGAGCAGCCAGGGCTACCAGCAATCAGCAGGGAAGACGGGCGCGCCGGGAGCAGCCAGGGCTACCAGCAATCAGCAGGGAAGACGGGCACATTGGGAGCAGCCAGGGCTACCAGCATTCAGCTGGGAAGACGGGCACATTGGGAGCAGCCAGGGCTACCGGCATTCAGCTGGGAAGACGGGCACTCCGGGAGCAGCCAGGGCTACCGGCACTCAGAGGGGAAGATGGGCACCCCGGGAACAGCCAGGGCTACCGGCATTCAGCTGGGAAGATGGGCACGCTGGGAGCAGCCAGGGCTACCGGGCACTCAGCAGGAAGACGGGCACATTGGGAGCAGCCATGGCTACCCTGCACTGATGGTGCCGGGACCATACAGGGCTACATGGCACAGGGCTATGCAGCACTGGCAGGGAAGCGGGGCATAGAGGGAGCGACACCCGGCGCTGTCTGCTAGCTGCCGTGCCCCCATCTGGGCTGTGCTTGCCGACATCTTTATCTCGCTTTGGTAACGTGTGCAGATTTTCGGCTCAGCTGGCCTGTAGCGGGAGGCTCACTGATAGATGCAGCTTCAGTTCCAGACCATGACTCTTTCTTTGTGTGTGTGTGTGTGTGTGTGTGTGTGTGTGTCTTGTGTGGGTTTACTCCAGGGACATGGCAAGAAATTCCATTCCCCTGAGAAAATGTCACCTTGGGCACCCACGGTATATGCTGTTAAATTGGGGGGGTGGAGTGGTTCCTCTGGCCCCTTCCAGTCCAGGGGCTGGGAAAACACCCCCATTTCCCCACTGTCTATGATGGGCTGCCATCCTATGCAGAATCTCCCATGCCTGATAACCCTCTACTTCGCCAGGTTCCCAATGACCCTGTACTGGATTAGTTGTGACGGAAGATTTTCATTAGACCCGAAAATGAGAGTTGTTTTCCACAAAGGGAACAAAAATGCGCTTCTTCTCAGGTGAAACTCAATGAGCACAGCCCCTCCTTGATGGGGCGAAAACCTGCTGATAACATTTTTTTAATCTCATCCCATTTTCCAGCGCTGCTCATTAACTTCCAGAGAGACTTTTCTCACTCTTTTAATGAGTCTGTGTTATCAGATTTTTTTTCTCTCCTTGCCCTAAAACAGACGGGCATTCTTGCAGCTTTTATGAATAATGTGTTTTAATTAAATCCCCATTGATTGTGCCAATGCATCACGAGCCCACTTTAGCGTCGGCCAATGAGACAAAGGAATACGACGGAAAAAGGGCGTTCTCTTTGTGACGGCCCTCTCCTGAATAGGCCTCCAGCAACAGGAGATTACATCGTAGGAGTCCATTAGTAGTGACGGCCAATCAGAACCCCCCCCCCCACACACACACACACCCCCAACGCCGTGATTCGCTCCAACTCCTCGCTCGTTAATCTCGCATTCGCCGATGTGGGCGCCATGAGTTTTTTTTTCTTTTTTTAATTAGCAACCTTACGCCTCCAGGTCTCTCAAACAAAAGCAAACCCCCGCATAAAAGCTTTCAATACACATTAAATATTTCAACCTTCACAGGCTGCTTAGTAATGGAGAGGCGCTGTGAAGATATAATAAAATAATGTGGGGGGAGGCGTACCAATGAAGTGAGGCTGACTTAATAAACTAGCACCAGACGGGCATCAGCTAATAAATGAAATATTCAGTTAGTCACGCTTTCCCCTAATTGAAATCATTTTGACTTTGAGGGGTTATTTTGTAGTTGTTGTTTTGCCATATCCTCACACAAAAATACCCTGCATACCCTGCAGGACAAGGGTCCTGAAAGTGACCTTCTGGAAGCCCCCCCCGACCCCTAACCTTAACCATAAATAAGCAAATAAAATATGCACAAAACTTTTGGCATTTTTACTTTTTTGAATCATCATAAAACTGAGGTGTGTATTTTGGGGACCTGAAAAATATCCCCACAAACTAAAAAGTAACAGGTCTTACCACATAGGGGACATTTGGTCCCTGTAATTTGGCAAATACAATTCCACAAATATGCACACAGACACATGCACACGCACACACACAGACTGACGTGCGTGCGTTCACACGCATAAATTCTCACATGCCCTCACACGTCCACTGCCCAATCCACGTGAACCACTGACACACGCGCACACACGCACACCCACACATGTACAAGCTGGCACAAAGACACCCTGGCAAGTACACTCACACACAGAACCGGGCCATGCTGTGAGAATCAGCGGGGGTGTATGTCGCGAGGGCACAATGCAAGGCGCGTGAATAGCACCGTGACCTGGAACTGGGGGGGGGGGGGGCACAGCCACACACACATACACACACACCCTGAGAAGGCGTCCTTGGGAAAGCCCAGCCTGGCCATTGCCCTGCATTGTTCTGACTTTTGTACCAGCTAACAAGACTTAGCTAATGGACTGTGAGGGGATTTCAGTGAGAGCCTCTCTGCTCTGCTTCCTCTCTGGCTCTCTGACACAATCACACGCTTTCCTCATTTCCAGCACCAGGGCCACCGTAGAGGGCTGGGAAACTTAGGAACAAAATTGCATTGGTCGGGGTTAGAGACTCAGTATGATGTGATTTTTGGTGGGGCCCAAATTCTGTAGCGGTACCCCTGATTTCCAGAGAGGAAAACAGAATCTGCATGGAGTCAGTGTAGTTAAGCATCCAGTGTCCAGAACCGGGGGACACAGGAAGCCTTACACAGTCCAAGAAGCTATTCCTGCATTGCAGTTTTAATATCTGGTTAAAAACTCTTGCACTGTTTTTCTTAAACAATAGCAGGGAAATTCTTTTGTGAATTACTGATAAAATTAAATAACTTAAAGTAATTTACAACCTTTTAAGAAGTGCTAAACGGTAGATTCTGATATGAGAAAACTGCAATAAGCCGCTGATTAATAAGGGTTACTTTGACTCTACGGAATAAGCCAAGAAGAAAAAAAAAATCTTTTCAGAAAGACCATAATTAAAAGGCTTGCAGGAGCTATCAAGCCTAGACAGTGAATGTTCAGCAGGCCAATTTAAACAGTCTCTCCAGCTGCTGGTGTGGAAAATTACGTGGGTTTGTTTTTTTTTTTTTAAGGAGAGCTGGATTTATTCTTGCGAGGGAATGCTTGAAAAAGATAAAGGGAAGGGAGGAGGCCATGCAACCAGAAGGAAACAGTATTGCTTTTTTTTTTTAGGAAAGTCTTTCGCCCTTTCTTCTTTCTATCTTAATGAAACATCCCTGACAGCCGAGTGCTGAGGACCGGCTGATGTCATGAATTATTTATTCGCTCCGGAGGGGGAGCGTCAGACGCGTAACTCCGCTCCCCGCGCTGCCTCCCTTCCGACCGTCACCCACGGCGTGTCCGTACAGCGTGGCCGGCCGAAGGCACTCGGGGCCGGCAGTAATGCGGGATCGATGCGCCGGTTTCTCCCGATGTCCCCCGCAGCTGGCGCTTTATCGATGCGGCGATTAGAGCCACGGGCGCAGCGCGCAGAGCAGCCGGCGATGGGAAGCACCTGTTGAGTGACGCAGCTCCAGCGCTGGGAATGGGAACTAATTAGCGTTATTAGGAGCGCGGCGTGCCGGGGACGGCTGGCGTGCGGCCGGGGTAGGGAGCCGGACGTCCGCCGTGATCCTAAAGGCAGGCTTGGTTTCCGCGTCGGGCAAGCGTGAGTCACGGCGGAATGCCTGGCTGCAGGGCTACACGGGGGCTTAAATTATTTAATGCGTTTCTTTGTACATACGCAGTACTGTGACAGCACAATTCTTGTGTTCAATGTGAAAGGATGGATGGCCTCTTTACAATAACGTGGTGGGAGAAAAGTATTAGAAGGTGCATATCCCAGGGAAGGGCTTGCGGCTCCTGACACCGGCAACGGGGGCCGCTGGAGACCCAGCACACCTCTCCCACCCCTCACTCACCCTCCTGCCTGCTGGAAAGTGCTACAGCAAGAATGTTTACTCCAAACTCAAATAACATCACACCCCCATGAGCTGTCAACCCCCCCCCCCCCAAAAAAAAAAACCAAGTGACAGTCAGCTGTAACACAAAACGGGCACCCAATGGACTGTCACAGTACTGAATATATCATCTCCTTATCTCCTGTATATGTTTATATATATAATTACATTACTTCACTTCAGTTCATTATCCAGCTATATATATATATATATATAGCATTGGTAGAGAAAGCACAAAGCACGCAGAGGTTTGTGGTATATGTACCATGGCAGTACAGACATCTTATATATCTTATAAGTGTATAAATGATGTTGCTTAAGGTGACTGATGGGAATGAGGAGAAGGCACCTTAAATGTTTCAGTAAGCACCTTAAATGTTTCACTAAGCATGCTTTCCCGTTATATGCGGCAGCCCCATTTGGGTTATGTGCCGCTATAATCGCAGGCCACTATCCAGCGATTTCCCCAAGTGATTATTCTCCATAGGCTGTAGGTGGATTTCCCAGGAGAGAGCTCTCTGTGCTAAAAGGGTGCCCCCCCTACTTTTACCCTCACAGAGAAAAGAGATTAAAACATTTAGCAGATTGGCTTTGTGAAATTGCAGCTCAGGCTAGATGTTTTTGGCCCAGCAGAGCGGGAATAGCACAGGTTGATTAGGGGGACTAGGATGAAGATTCCCATCCTGCGTGACCGGGCTGTGTGTCACGGTTGTCATGGGTTACCCTTTCCTTTGCCAGGATTGGTCAGAGTGCCTGCAGGGGGCGGTGCTGTTGGGCGCCCGTGCTCCCATGCATAGTGAACCTGCTACGCACATAGGTGATGCTGCAGATTGTATATCCACCTGGGACACATATCTGAGCTGGATTCTACTTAAAAATCTGAGATGGATTCTCTTATAAAATCTGAGCTATTTTGTTATTTTGTTTCTGCGTCAATATAGTATAAATAAGTAATGGTTTTATCAAATTTCCAACTTTTTGGCTGTGACATTAACGAATGTCGGAACTGTAAACCGTAGGGGTTTTTCAGATGCTAGGGTATACGAAGATTTGTAAGTGTAATAACGTATGAAAAAGTGCCAAACTGGACAAGAGCCCCTGGGTAAGATGGGTTCTGATCCTTGGAGTGGGTGAGGGCACACGGGCTGTAGTGATGCAGCCTTTGACTGTCTGTGGGCCCCTGGGGAAGATGGGTTCTGATCCCCGCAGTGTGCGAGGGCACATGGGCTGTAGTGATGCAGCATTTGACTGTCTGTGGGCCCCTGGGGAAGATGGGCTCTGATCCCGGAGTGGGTTAGGGCACATGGGCTGTAATGATACAGCCTTTGGTTCTCTGCATGCCCCTGGGTAACATGGGCTCTCATTCCTGCAGTGAGTGAGGGCACACGGGCTGTAGTGATGCAGCCTTTGGCTCTCTGTGTGCCCCTGGGGCAGATGGGCTCTGATCCCTGCAGTGAATGAGGGCACACGGGCTGTAGTGATGCAGCCTTTGGCTCTCTGCGTGCCCCCGGGGCAGATGGGTTCTGATCCCCACAGTGTGTGAGGGCACACGGGCTGTAGTGATGCAGCCTTTGGCTCTTTGCGTGCCCCTGGGGTAGATGGGTTCTGATCCCCGCAGTGTGCAAGGGCACACGGGCTGTAGTGATGCAGCCTTTGGCTCTCTGCGTGCCCCTGGGTAAGATGGGCTCTGATCCTTGGAGTGAGCGAGGGCACACGGGCTGTAGTGATGCAGCCTTTGATTGTCTGCGTTCCCCTGGGGCAGATGGATTCTGATCCCCACAGTGAGCGAGGGCACACAGTGATGCAGCCTTTGGCTCTCTGCGTGGCTTAGCGGGTTAAGCCTCTGTGCCTGTAGTCAGAAGGTTCAAGCCCTCGGCACGTCTGTGGGCCCTTAACCCCACCCAAGGTCGCTGCCCTTCCCGGCCATGGAGAGCTAGGTTGGGGGAGGTGATAGGACAGTTTCCCCATGGGGATCAATAATAAATAAATAAATCAATTAGAGAGAGAGGAAACCTCCAGATATGCCCTCTGGAAACATTAAAGAGGCACATTAAGATTTATTGGGCTAATTCTTTAATCAGCAGAGTGGGAGTCAAATATGAGCTGTGTCCATATTTATAGTGACAGCAGTTAAATATCAATGTCTGGTTTCCATGCCAATGCCGCCTTACCTCCTGTTTGACTCTCGCTGTAGTTGCCTGGCATCAGATTATTTTAATCCTCATTCTTGATATATTTAGTCAGCAGGATGTGGGCTGGAATCCTGCCCGGTCTCAATCCTCCACCTTCCGTTCGATTGGTGGTTAAAAAGTTTAAAAATACAGTTGTTATATTTAAAATAATGGATTAGTCATCATAAACACAAAGTAAGCATTCAGCTGCCTGCTAATTACTCATTTAGCCCTACGTACAAATGCAGAGTAAATACATAGATTTTAGCAAATGGAAAACTTAAAATGTGCAGTAGACCTCCTTCCCTGTGCTTCTGGGTGACCTGGACAAAGAGGGCATCGTGTATCCTCCCTCAGAGCCTTACAGCGTGGAGGCTGCCTCTGTAACTGCTGTTTGCTGAAATAAACACACACAAAGGTAAATATTACACCAGGACATCCAAGCACCAGTGTTGGGATAAAACGGGAATTTGTTTATGTCTAAATAATGAATTTCCATTTGGATACATTTGGAATCATGTGAATGCAACTTCCTGTTAGCATTTTCGTGGATAATCTATTAGTACGTCTACTCATATCAATCAATCAGTCAATTAATTAATGATTAAATAAATTGCTGTTGATGAAGATGTGCCCTGTGCTGTCTAGGGTTAGCGCCACGCTCAAGTGGTCATGATAAATGGGTGCATGTAAATATTGTTACGTGCTCTTTTTAGACATGTAAGAGTCAAAGGCTGTCCATAACCCTGGCTTTATAGTTTGAAGATGACTGAATTTGTTTACCTTTCACGTTGTTGACGGAAATGAGATCCTCGGAATGAGATGGTTTTACATTTTACTCGTTTGTCTGATATGCAGCTGTCCCAGAGTTTGCGTCCAGCTCATACATCTGCTGTATGCGCAGAGTCTTTGGGCGGTGTTGCTATTCTGTTACAATGAAACAATGTAATATGAAGAGCGTGATTACACATCCGTCTATTTGTGCGTCCTTGGTTCACGATCGAAAAGAGACTTTTTGAAAAATGATCTGCAAGTTCAAAAGATTCCCAAGATTCCTTTAAGAATTACCATAACTGACATGCATGCTTTTTTCTATCCGAGGTTGTAATCCTCACTTTGATTTTCTTAAAAACATCTCCAAATGTGAGTGCTCATGATAGCACAAGATACACAGGCATATGTTCATATTTTGAAGTATATATTTTGGTATATTTTATCCAAGATGTATATGAAGCATCAATTCAGTATCACAGATATAGAAAACCAAGATCTTCTGATCAACCACAGATCAAGACTGCTGCTTTTAACAAAGTGTATAACTTTTGTGTGTGTGTTTTGTTTGACTGATTGATTGCCCACCCATTCCATTAATGGTTTGGTGATTTTCTTTGAAATACAAGCCTGGCAAGCCTTAATTGACCCATGAGAGATTTTTAGTTGAATAATTAATCTCTTCCTCATGTTACAT